>JAKSZP010012252.1:0-79262 GCA_022478985.1 Massospora cicadina
AATGGTTTAGCTTAATTTTAGATCCTGCAAAATATGATCCATAGATCACTGGAAAGCGGCAGAAGCGTTACACAGCCCTTGTGGGAGTTGGGTAGGCTGGAAGAGACCCTCACTGCAGATAAGAGCACATTTCTCCTGGTCTTGTGGAGAAAGGTCCATCTGCCAATAACCGCTAGCCAGGTACATGGTGGAGAAGTATTTAGACCCAGAAAGTTGGGCCGGAGCGTCATCAATGCGAGGGATAGGATAACTATCCTTCTTGGTGAGGGTGTTTAATTTGTGATGGTCCATCAATACCCAATGACCTCCATTTTTCTTTTTTATTAATAAAGCAGGGATGATCAAGGGCTTTGTGACGGCACCAGCAATCCAGCATCCAGCAGCTGTTTGAGCTATGTCTGCCTCTGTAGCTCCTCAACTTTTGTTTTGTGATAGAGCTTGGAGCAAATGGGTTTATCATCACCAACGGCAATCATATGCACCCGCCCCTTCATATGCCCATAATCTTTATCAAATTTGGAGAAAATGTCACTGCAGGCCTCAAGTAAGGTGTGGACTTTATACAGCTCAACAGGGGTTAATTCATCGGTGATCTGAACAGAAGGTAGGGTACATATGGACTGGTCTGCAGGTAAGCCCATATCTGCCATAGATTCCAATACAATGGACTTTCTTGATATCCTCAATGGGTATCAGCAGGCCTCTTACGATCTCCTGATGCTTTTTTAACACCATATCCTTCTTGGTGAGATTCCCTAGCAAAAGGTTAATAGACCGATAATAAGAGGGTCTAACACGCCTGGCAAAATTCTGGGCTTGAAAAGACTAACTCCATCTATGGTAATGTAGTGTAGTAGGCAGTTGTGTGGAATTTGCATGGTAATCTTCGTGTCAACTACCTTTTGTTCCTCAGCCTTAATGACCACATTTTCAGAAGAATAGAAATGAATACCCTCCAGGGCATCCACTGAGGGAGGCAACTATTTTTGTATGCTGTCCTGCCATGGTGTAATGTAGGAATAAAGCGGAGGAAGAATACTCAACTGCGTAAACATGATTCCTTTTTATTGAGCATATCATTAGACATAATCAGAGGAACCTCATAGTTAAGCAGAGAGAGATAGCCCTGCTTTAATTTAGTAACACCTTCATATTCGAATATAAATTGGATTCCAATGACTAAATCGTAGGTATTATTGGTCAAAGCCAATGCTGGAGCTGACCAGAGAAGCTTACCAAACGGATGGGCAGAGAAGTGTAGGCTTCATTGGCGTGGGTGTTGTTTGCCCCAGCCATTCCAAATGCTTTAGTGTAGTCAAGGTCAGGGGCCAGATTAATTTTCTTAATGAGCTTAGTTGACACAACGCTCAATAGGGACCCAATGTCAAGGATAGCTTTAACCCGCACTCCATTAACAACGACCTCCATTTTAGTTAAAGTACCACCCAAGGAGGGGGGAAGAGCGAGGACTTCTTTTAGATGAAAAGTGGAGGCAAGGCGTTTTTCATTTTCAGGATATTTCTCCTGGATAGTCTGCAAGGAAAGCACAGTCTTGTATATCTGAGAAATGTACTAATGAACTGGTCCACATTACTAGGAGTGTCAATAATCTTGAGACCCCTTATCACATGCCAAAGATAAGTGTGACGAGGGGTCTTAGCCCAATTTACTCTCTATGGATTCAAACGATCAGGTACCTCCACTTCACATGGGGCTCAAAAACGTAATGACCAACATCTTCATCACCCCCTCAGACTCATCATCAGAGGGGTTATCAATGCTAATTAAGGAACTCATAGGTGTTGGGGGTAGGTTCAGGCCTACCCTTAAGGGAGGATAAGTCATGGGGCTGTTCCTCCGCCTTATTAACTTTTGGGGGAGGCGTTGGAATTGCCACCGCTTGAGTTTCAACTTTCAAAGCAGGGGGTTGGTACTGCCTCAAAGAGAGAGGCTTCAGACTAGAGCTATCTAAATGAGAGGCTGAGGGGATATCACTGGAGAGGCAGATACTTTATCTTAAACAGCTTTGGGTTTATAGTTGCTGGGTGCTTTTGTGAAACAGGCGGTTTAGCCTTTGTGACCTGGTCATTTAATTTATTGTTAGTGGGAGTGATTGGGACCCGAGAAAGGGTTTTATGCTGAAGAGCAGGCTTTGAAACTTCTTGGGAAGGCCGCTCTGAAGAAGAAGATAGACAAGGTAAAGAGGGACCATCTAGTACTAAAAAAGACAAGTTTAAGAGGCAACTACTTTCACCAACTGAGTATTTTGATCTGAAGATGAAGGGATGCACTGCCCTATCACTGCCAGTACTATCTGCTTATTGTTACAGGAAGGAGTAACCGTTTGTGCTGGCAACGTCGCAAGAGCAGGTTTTCAAAGGGTAACAACAGTATTAGAAACTAACAGTTGGCGTAACTACGTGACTCAAATATCCTTGGGTAAGGTCAAGCTCATATATATCAGCAACCGCTAATAAGGCCTCCTTGATATATTGTACAGTTGAGAAAGTGCGCTTAACGGAAGAGAGATGCATCACCAAGGTTGAATAAGATGCTAGGCCATCCAAGCTATCTGCAATTGACTTATTGAGAGGGAGCATTTTGGCAAGCAACAGTGGTTGAGCTTTTATATAGAAGTGCTCAAATAAGTGGCAATCAATTCTCCTTCTTGCAAGCTAAGGCACATATAGGCCTGTTTCTGCTGTTGTAAACTCTGTTTGGAGCCAAACTCATCAAGAAGCGCTTTTTTAACATCCCTCCAAGTGCTGAGGTTGACCATGGTGGGAACCATTATTTCTTGAGCTAAACGGTCTAAGCAGGGAAGAATATACTAGATTTTTTGTTAGTAAATTGCTCCTTCCATCGCAGATTCATAAACATAGAAGAAGGAGGCAATACTGCCCTCACCAGGTGAGAACTTGTCTTAAATAAGGGGGTCTTGTATAACTGGACGTTGAGATGAGTGCTGTTGAGCTGTTTAAGGCGAGACAAAGCACTGGCTAGCTGTTGTTCAATAAGAGCTAGCCTAGGGTTAATCTCAGCGGAAAAACTAGAAGAAAACCATCCTCAACAGCTTCCATTATTACAATGTTTTCGTGGTATACAGGAAGCCCCTGTATCGAGCACCACTTGTTGAATTTGAGGGTTGGGAAAAGGCTCGCTGGTGCTGGTAGCCTCAAATCCAACAATATAGGTGAGGAGTTTGTCTCACCAGTTAAATGAAAAATAAATAAAAATGTAAATAAATAGGTTTCTTGGTTTTATAGGGTTCATTATGAGCCATGCAGAGGTAAAAGAGAGAATACTATAGAAAATCAATAAAGGTATTTAGAACGTCAAGGCTCGACGTTCTTATGGCTTGGGAAATCTCCAGAATGGATAATATGCTATTTTAGCCTATTGAGGCTCAACAAACTTGCATCTTTTTAATGAAACAATGGATGGGGAATCATTATTGTCAAAAACGTACCCATGAGGTAACGACTTGATTTATTTCAGCAATCCCCATCTTAGAAAATCATTTTACTTTGGGGGACCTCCGTCACCCCTATAAATGGGGTGGTTCCCATGTAGGTGCTTGAATGGGGTTAGATGAGGCTGGGGATGAACCTTTTGATGGGTGCCCCAGAATAGGCCATGAAGTTGAAAGAATCCGTTCTCCTGACTTTGTGCTATGTACCTGATTAGTTATTGTAAAAGTGTTGCTTTAATTCACAGAGTTTCACCAAGAGTCAGCCAGGGTCTTTTGGCCAAATAAATTGCTACTATTAAATAAATTTGACTCCCTTATTATTGCGGACTTTTATATGTCTGACATTCCCTCCATTTGACCAAATTTCACCCAAAACATTCTTCTTCTGAGGCCTGGGAGGCCTATGTCTGGTATTGGCCAATTACATCAGAACTCTTATTTATAATGGCTGTATTCCTACCACCTCAATCATTGGGGTAATCTACACATCCCACTGTTGCCCTGATGCCCCTGCTCTCCGCTGTAGCCTGTGCCCTGCTTTGGGATGAAGTAGAGGCAAGGGTGAGCCCCCTGATCCTCCCTCACTTCCCATTGAGATTAATAAGTGGTTCCCGCTGTCCCACCTCGTAGGTTAGGTTCACAGTATGTGTTGTCCACTAATTTTAGGCGGTTTGTTCATTTTTTGGTGAGGATTTATTTTAGGTTTTGAGTTTTGGTAATGTCTGCCCCCTGGCCAGCTTATCTTGGTAAAATAAAACTTATGTCAAGAATGTTGATATATTCAATTAATACATATTATGACAAAATTAATAATTGACATAATCTTGGATATTCAAGGATGACAAGTTAAGCAGAGAGAATTGCCAGTGAGAGTGCTTACAAATGCTAATTTAGGGAGAATCACCAGGGAGTGCTGACAATGCTGACAATAATGCTATGATTTGGACAGGCAAGAAATGCCTTTAAATAGTTTGATCTCCCTCTTAATAAAAAATCATTTTTCGTTTGCCTACCTTTATTGAGTTTTTAGTGGACTGAGGATTGTATAGATGATAGTGGTAGGACTGAAGACCCCCAGAGGTTAGGTGAAGGGTTAAAAAATCTGGAGTGGTCGGTGCAACCAACATTTAATCTTGACCTAAATAAAAAATCTATGGGAACTTGGGCAACTAGCAGAAACAATGAAGGACTGGAAGGATTGAAGAGGAGGAACCACAAAGGAGTCAATAAAGGCGTCTGAACCATAAATCTTGGACAAGTCTCAGGAGATGCCTCTGAGCCATTGCAAGTTTCAAGACTCAGAAGGAGAAGTTGTTGGTCTGTTGGGTTGGTGAATTGCCCTACAAAATTAGAGGGAAAGGTCGCCAATGATGGTGAAAGAGTTAGGACCAGCAGTTTTCAAACGATTTGGCTTGTCACACTAAAAGAGTCAACTATTTTTGAGAATGAAGCTTATCAACAAGGCCTTCATTAAAATTGAGCCTCATTTGCAAAAAATGACTAAGGAATCCATTAGGTCATTAAATCAAGAGATGGTCCGGTAACAGTACACCAACATTTCTAGGGATACTTGATTATCCCATGGGTATTGAGGAAAGAAATTTTTTGATGTCCATGAAATTGTCTATAATTGGTTAGAAAACTTGTTGAAAAACTTTATGCCCAAGAAATTTCATTCAAGGATGAGAAAGGAACACTTTAATGACTTTAGCTTGAGGGAGACATGTAAAGATGAGATGCTTCTCCAAGGTGTTCAATTTGCCAATAAAAGGTCCTCAATAATATAGTATTGTTGTTTTTTTTAAATAAGAACAAAGATTAGCTTTAAGTCCCCAGGATCCCATCAATGGCCCAAAGGTGTGTTGTGGGAGCGTTACATAGCCCTGTTGCATCCTAACTGGTTTGAACAATCCCCTATTGGCAATGAAAGTACATTTGATATAATCCTCAGGTGTCACCTCAATACAAGGATTTACCGATCAGACTCATTGTAGAGATATATTAGAGAAATGATAGTTAGTAGATAAAGCCGTTAATTTTGGGCAAGGGATAGCTACTCTAATTAGTGATATAATTAAGTCTAATATAGTCCAATAACATCCTATGGCCGCATACTTCTTACAGATCATTAATAAGGGTGAAGCCCAGAGGCTAAGCAAGGCATTAAATAATCTAAATTTTGGTAGCTGTTAAAGTCCAACGGCCACCTGGGATTCTTCCACTTTTTTGATAGAGGTGAAAGTCAGCTCGCCGTCATCAGCTCGCTAACCTGTGAATCCAACTTACTTCTCATAGTGTCTTCTCCACGCAACTTTAGGCACCAGACAACCTTATATAAGAACAAAAGAGCCTCATAGATCATATTCTCCTTTTAGCTACCCCTTGTAGCATTGTTCACTTTATTAAATGCTTTGCACATATGGCGAAACTCTTTTAGAAGCTCATAGACATGTTAACTGTAAGTTAGCCCTTGGATCTCAATAAAAGCCAGTTCAACTTCTTTCTTGGCAGCTCATCTCCAAGGTATCCACTAGAGAGTGTCTTCTTACAACTAAACTAAATCTCAGACTTGTTACTTTGTACTGTATATTTTTTATTCCAGACTGGTTACTGGCAATTAAATCACTTAAACACTCATAAGTGCAAGCAAAAGGATAAAAATGAGATTCTGTGGAAAGGTTTTTTATTAAGATAAAAATGGTAGTATTTTATACTAAAAAGGAAAATCCAGATATAAAAGGGAATGAAATATTAAAAAAATTGGGGAATATGGGTTTTTGTATGAGGGGAATTTCAAGGTCCCTTAGTTAAACATTTTCTGACTGCTGCTTTAGTGGCCTCGTCCATTTGGGCCAATTCCTGTATCCATGAGCTAGTTCTCGTGGTGGTTGTCCCTGAACCTGGATGTTCAGGGGCCCTTTCACTAGGCCCTGCTTCTGGGTGTTGAGCCATTATACCTTCTCATGTTATTTGTTAATTACCTAATCGATAATATCCTTCCTGACTACAGGTTCAAGTGAAGGTACACCTACAATTTGCTTTGTATTATATTTTTGAGTACCTCTAAAAGTTCAATGATTGTCATATTTGGTATATCTACTTAAGAGCCTCAGATGCTCTCATTGGCATAGCTCAGACTTCTCATTATATTATCATTAGCAGAATGAAAATTATATAGTCTAAAAGTTATAAAAGTAGACAATTTTCATATTTTTAATTTCAGCAGTGTCATTGTCCTCATAAATCAAAATTCTACAATTTTTAAGGCGAAAATTATTCCAAATGATGTCATCCTGATATTGCTGAAAATTCCTTGGCTCGCCCAGATCTATAAAAAGTGCTTGTTTCCCCATCCACATTGGGTTGTTTGCCTAGAACCACCGGCTTGGGGGTTAATTCCAGTCATTCCAATGGACAAGGAATGATCTTCTGAACCAATTGCGTCTTCATCCATGACACTTCTCCCAAGACGAGACCTGGGGAATGATCTGAGATACCAGGTGTGTACTTCATTAAACACAACATTAGTATCATCGTCCTGGATGGGGTATTCTGCTCCTCTCTTTATTAAGAAAGTGGCAGGTTCAGTCCAAATGTCTTGCAATTTCTATAATTGGGTTCCCCACAGGTGGTAGAATAAAACCTTATCTCCTAGGCTAACTCTGGTAGCCAAGTTCATCTCTGACTCTCCAATTGGCTTTGAGGGATAGTCGTTTCAAGGTTGTTTGAAGCCTCTAATTGAATTTTTTTTAAGTTCGTCAGCTAGCTCCTTCTGGAAGCTTCTGAACTGCAGGTTCTTCAAGTCCGTTGAGATAATTTTTGTTAGGAGGATCAGCAGAGCTGCCTCTCATCCATAGAGGGCTTTGAAAGGGGACATCTGAATCACTTGGTGGTGGATTAACTGGTAAGCTAACAATTCTGAGGGCAGCAAATTATCTCATTTTGACTTGTAATAAAGGGCCGTCTTCTTCAAAAATCCACCTAAGGTTCTATTTACTCGCTTAACAATTCCATTGGAGGATGAAATGTAAGGGGTAGTGAACTGCTTCTTCACTCCAGCTAGGTCCGTCAGCTTTCTCATCAAGTCTGAATTAAGTTCTTCCCATTTCCTGACAGTAAAATTTGAGGTCAACTGTTCCTCATAGTAAATTTATTGTACAGGAAGCAAGCAGTGAAGTTCACGGTGTGTCTTGGCCATGGAGGCCTAAACCCACTTAATAAAGGTTGATCGCTACTAAGATAAACTTGGATATGGTGGAGGTAGTTGGATAAGGTCCCACCACTTCTTTTGAGACATTACTGAAAGGTGATGTGGGGGTATTGGTGTAAATTTTTATTGCTTCTCCATTAGGTGAAACCTTACACAAGGTATGCACAAATCTAAGGCTTAGTGCACTTTATATGACATGCACTCACAGTATAACTTCCATTTCAGGTAGGCCAACGTTTTGGAACCTTCCAAAGCCCACGTGTTTATGAGCCTCATTACCAACCCATATGATTGCTAGTATGTATATATGGGTACCACTGTTTTATATTTTCTGTAGATTTCCATTAAAACGCTGGGTGTCTTTAAAACATCACTCGGGACTCTTTTAACTTCCTCTGCCTCGTCCTGCTAGACCTGTTCTTGTAACTCAATTAGGTCTTTAATGAGATTGCTCTCAAGTGCTTCAAGTGGAATACTAGTAATATTGAAAAGCCATCCACTTTGAGGTTTTTGTCTCCTGATTAATGTATTTTTTTGAAATCATATCCTTGGAGGAGTACAGCCCAACAGGCAAGGCTTCCTTCAGGATCTTTCATATTTTCAACCAGCGTAGCGATTCATGAACCATGACCACCTTAAAATGTACCCCCTACAGATAAGTTCTAAAATGTTGAATGCTCTGATCATCGCCACCAATTTATGCTTGATGACTATATAGTTCTTATCTTCTTTGTTGAAAACTTTTGAGTAGTACTCAATTGTGTGATTCACCCTGTCTTCATTCAACTGTGCCAAGATCGCGCCAAGTCCTACATAACTGGCGCCAGTATATAGGTAGAATGTCTTGTTAAAGTCTGGATAGGCCAAGCTTGGTGCCTCAACCAATAGAGCTTTTAACTCTTAAAGTCCTGCTCTTGCTCCAGAGCCCAATAAAACTTTGTCTCTTAGTAAGCAGGTAGGTGAGGGGCGCCGCCAAATCTGTGTAATGAGGGATGGACTGTCTGCAATGCCCCATCATTTTGAGGAACAATTAGACTTCCCTCACGCTTCTTAGTTCTATTGCCATGATAGCTCTCACCTTCCCATATTGAGGCTTAATTCCATTAAGGCTAATCTCATGCCCAGGAATTCTATCTGTCTCTTAGGTAAGGTACACTTGCCTCATTTCAAAGTCAGTTTAGATGCGCGCAGCTGCGTCAGGACCTCCCATAGGTTCTGCAGATGCACTTGAATTATTTAGCTGAATACAGTGATGCCTTTAAGGTTTATTAGCACATTTGATAGCTTGAAATCATTAACAAAGGGATACATCGAACGCTGGAAGGTATTAGGGGAGTTTCAGAGTCACTGTGGCATCCTTGTGGGCTCAAACAACCCTGACTACTGAACAGAACGCATTTCTCCTGATCCTCTAGCGAAAGCTCCATCTGCCAGTAGATGCTGGATAGATCCATAGCTGAGAAGTATATTGAGCTGCCCAATTATTTCAAAGCATCGTTAATGTATGGTTGTGAGTATGTGTCCTACTTTGTTATCTCGTTTAGGCAGCTGTAGTCCATAACTACTCTCTGGGTTTCATCCTTTTTGTGTACCAGCAACAAAAGAGATGCCCATGGGCTCTTGATGGTTTAATTAACCCTGCTTAAGCCAGTTGGTTGAGCTCTTGTGCAATAACTATGTCTTCTGCTTTTGAGCAGTGGTAAGGTTTGGACTTTAAGGTATAGTGTAACCGGTATCCATATTGTGGACCTTGTCCTTGCATAGGCTATAGTCGTTTGAGCCAGTACTAAAGATGTTGCTAAACACGGCCAAAATTTCATCAAGATGCTTCTGCTGCTTGAGGATCACATCCCCAGACCTGAGCTCATCAAAATCCCCTACTTCATGGATGAATTGAATCTCTTGGCAACTGGTCAATTGGGCAAGTGCAACAACTTGTCTTTTTCAACCTGGATAGGTTAGGTAGTGATGTTTTGCCAACATGTTTTTGAAACTCACCAGAGTAGAAAGTGACATACAATCATGGTAGTACTCTAAGTTGTTGTTTGCGGATTCTGTCACAGCTTTATATTAACAATATGGTATCAGGTAAAATCTTCACACTAATCAACAGGGTCATCATTCGTTTCTCCACTAATTAAATCTCTATGGTTTTGTTAGCGCTCAGAAGGAGTACTTCCTCTGCACTAATAGTATATGGTAGCTGCTTTACACCTTTCTCAGTAATGTGTAGTTAATGGGGTAGATAGATTGTTCCATTTTAATCAAGCACTCGTTGTTTCTGCGTTTTGAAGCCCACATCCTTAAACACCAGTGGAAGTTGGTAGCTCAAATTGCTCACAGCGCTAGTGGTGGAATCAATCTTTACCTTAAACTCCAAGAGAAATTGTTGCAATAAGAAAATCATAGTGGTCATTGTCTAAAGCCAATGCTGGTGCCATCAGGACCATGCGCCCAAATCATAAGGGCAATGCGGAATAAGCTCCTGGAGTGCAAATAATATTGTGCCTGACGGTGCAGTACTTCAAGTTGTAGTCATTAATGCGCTTAAACGCCAGCTTTTTCATGTTTTTGAGTGAGATGATGTTAATTGAGTCCCGATATCTAGTATCTAAAAAGCGCGCACCTTCTGGATAATTACTATAACTTTCATTACACTCTTGCAAAAGGGTTTCCTATGGTCATCATGTCATTAGCAGGTTCCTCAAAATGTCTAAGTGCAGCAGCGCTCCTGGTTGCTTTTACAGTATACTCGCCATCTGGTGCAAAGTTCTTGATAGGTAGCCATAAGTAACTGCTCTTCTTCTTCTTTGACTATATTGCTAACCTGAGTAGACTGAAATTTATTGCCCCAAATAGGTATCAATCAATGTATATCGTTAGTGCTTTGGGCTCTCAATCTAGCAGGCACAACCACCTTTAAGTGCCCCTAAAAAGTGGTATCTTACGCTAGCCAAATCATCATCCTCATGTTCATCTTCACCCACTGTGTGGAGATCCACCCAGTTAATAGCGTTGGAATTATCATTTTAAGGTGGTGTCTTTCTTTTCAGTGGCAAGTAACAGACAAGATGGTAAAAGTTTTCAGATTTGATACACTTGTCGCGGGTCATCTTTCAACAAAACAGGCGTTCAGGCGGTTTTGGACTCTTTATTCTTTGGCTTGTCACCCTTATCATTGGCGACATAAACAGCTTATTAACTTGTTGAGGTGGAAGTGTTGGTCAATTCGCCTTATGTTCAGCTTTGTACATCCCTGATAAATATACCCACAATTCCTTAAGTGCCTTGAGGAACATCGCGCTATTAACTGCTAGAGTCATATGACTCTTTCAATTAGGATGCATCTCCAATAAAAAAACGGTTTTCACGGTAGGTGTCAGAATTTTAAATAGATAGAATCACCAATGATTAAGCGTTATTCAGGATGATATGGCCAATCCTGGCATAATGGTTTATTGACTGAAATTTCGTGTTATTTGGTTCGATTGCTGGTTAGTTGCTCCCCAATTTGGGTTGATTTAAAATTAGTTTTCACTGAGTTTGATATTTAGGTTTTAGTGAGGCCAATTAGTGGCCACCAAATTAGTATAAGGATCACCACCAACTAATAGCTGAGGATGAACCAGTCAGTATCAGTCATCAGAAATTGAGTTTGAAGCCAACTAACATTTGTGGTGCGTTGTGGGATTTCTGGAATAGAGCCGATGTATTTGCTTCAAAAGTTTGCTGCCTGTACTAATAATCTGATGTCAGTGAATCCAACAATTTTGAGTTCATGGCAGCCAAGGTTGTTTCCTGTGCCTCATTTATTAAAGATAAGAGGGGAATAGATGTTGGCAAGATGCTGAGATATTACAAGTCAAAGCAAGCAACCAAAGTGGTTTCCAACGCATTATTATCAATTCAAAGGTCAAATCCAAATTTGACATTTAATTAGACTAATTATTTATATGGCTCACCTGCGACTTAAGGCTGAGGATGAGACAAAGCTAATTCAGACATCGGGAAGGATGGAGCGAGAGGGTTGACGCCAGGGAAGAGATAAAGTAGAAGAAGAAGTAGAAGAAGAAGAGAAGTGGTTGGCTGGAAGAATCAGCGGAAGAGCCAATAGGTTAGAGGTGGACGCAGTAGTCCTTTTGTATATAGTATAAATACCTGGCGCTTCCTTTTCAATAAATATCTCCCTTTGCTCATTTTCTTTTATGATTTAAGCTTATGTTTATTTCGTTGTTTAGGGAATGAGGATAGGGGATCCCAAATGGCATGGGTAATATGCCAAGGGGTTAGCCGGCGCTGCTAGCCCCAATGCCTAAGGTTAAATGACAAGAGCTGACCATTCTTCATACTGGTTAGCCTGCCAACTAGCAGAGCCCATCATCAAATTTCTGACATTGGTGCTCACTACAGGGGGACTCTGCTGGTTGGTGCTGAAGTAGCTAAAGGTTTGTGAAAAGGTGGCGGTGATGCGCCACTGTGGTTCAGTTCCAGAGGTTGATGGTGGCGGGGAGGGGAAAGCCCTGGACGCCCGCCCCACATGCTGAGGTTGGAAGTAGGAGGATTACCATCTGGTTAAGTGGGGGGAAATGTTGTGAATTTAGCCAGATGGAATCCTCTAATGATTAAGCGTTATTTGGGATAATATGGCCAATCCCAGCGGAATGATTTATTGACTAAATTTTATGTTATTTGGTTTGATAGCTGGTTAGTTGCTCCCCAATTTGGGTTGAGCTATATTAGCATTCCAGAGTTTGGTATTTAGGTTTGAGTGGGGCCAATCGGTGGCCCTGAATTAGTATAAGTATCACCAGTGACTAATAGCTGAGGATGATCAAATCTTTATCAGTAAGTAGAATCAGAGTTTGATGCCAACTGCCATTCATGGTGCATTGTGGGATTTCTGGAAGAAAGCCGATGTATTTGCTTCAAATGTTTGCTGCCTGTACTAATAAGCTGATGTTGGTGGATCCAACAATTATGAGTTCAAGGCGGCCAAGGTTGTTTCCGGTGCCTCATTTATTAATAAGATAATAGGAGAATAGATGTCATCAAGATGCTGAGATATTCCAAGTCAAAGCAAGCAACTGAAGTGGTTTCCAGTGCATTATTATCAACTCAAAGGTTGACTCCAAATTTGACATTTAATTAGATTAATTATTTATATGGTTCACCTGCGACTTAAGGCTGAGGATGAGCCAAAGCTAATTCAGACATCGGGAAGGACAGAGCAAGAGGGTCAACTCCAGGAAAGAGGATAATGTAGAAGAAGAAGAGAAGTGGTTGGCTGGAAGAATCAGCGGAAGAGCCAATAGGTTGGCGGTGGACGCAGTAGTCCTTTTGTATATAGTATAGATACCTGGCGCTTCCCTTTCAATAAATATCTCCCTTTGCTCATTCTCTTTTATGATTTAAGTTTATATTTATTTTGTTATTTAGGGAATGAGGATAGGGGACCCCAAATGGCATGGGTAATATGCCAAGAGGTTAGCCGGCGCTGCTAGCCCCAATGCCTAAGGTGAAATGACAAGAGCTGACCATTCTCCATACTGGTTAGCCTGCCAACTAGCAGAGCCCATAGTCAAATTTCTGACAGTAGGAAAATCCATAGTCCCTGTGGCCCATAATTGTTGAGCTTTGAGATAATAGCTAGAGGCATAATAGTTACTGACTCATTCTTGCCCATTTTCATAATGTGAAACACTTGTTTCATATCATGGAAGTATTTTTTGCTACCAAACTCTGTTAGGAGAATATTCTTCACTCAAGTCCAAGATAATCCAGGTCGTAGGCTCATGCTAAGGATCTCCTGAGCCTCGCGGCTCATACACCCTTGCACATGGTAAGCTTTTTGACAATCACTAATGCCATCCCTGCTGTACTTATACATTTCAAGTAAACCTGCATTTATAACTTCTCAAAGTGTATAAATGGCTTAAGGTACGGTTTAATTCTGGGATCCTCTTCAACAGGATCAGCAAGCATAATGGTCAGCTGAATAGCAGTTTTGACCAATTATGATACATTCCTTTGAGCGTCCCATACAGGTGCCTCCAATCGAGTTAAATTTGAGTAAAGGTAGGCTCTGGTGTAGTATGCATTTGTGTTTACATATCTTTTATACTCTTATCTATGGCAAACAGCATATTGTTTTGATTTTTAAGCGCTCTTCATATTTGTTATAAAGTGGTGAAAGTTTACCATTCTTTTATGTGGAATACAAGTTTATTCAATATTAAGTGTAGCTTCAAATTTTATAATGGGTATGGTCCTCTCACAATAGATAGTGAGGCAATTTTGTATTTTTCTAGTGGTTTCCTTGACATGCTCAAGTTCACTGCATAGATCATGCACTTCTAATTCCATGGTACAGTATCTTGAGTGGATTGTACCCTCCTCCCTCAAGACAAGTTTAGAGGATTTCTTTCCACAATACACTTCCATATCTGTTTCATTGTCAAACTGCTCTTGAGATCTCTCATGATAATCACTAGGGCCTGATGACTATCTTTAGTGAGCACCTCATTCAGCTCGCCTACCTTGGCTCACTTAACCTGTGAGGCCACTCGCTGCTCAGGGGGTCTGCTCTGCGCAGATTAGTCACCAGACAACATTTGCTAAGATCATAATAAGCCCCCATAGCTCATATTCTCCTTTGATGCTATCCCTTGTAGCATTGATCACTTAAGTAAACCCTTTGTACACATGGAAAACTCTTGTATACGCTCTTAGACATGTTAATTGTAAGTTAGCTCTTGAGAAATAATGAAAGCCAGAATAACCTCTTCCTTGGAAGCTCAGCTCTAAGGTATCCCTTAGAGAGTGTCTTCTTACAAATAAACTAAATCTCAGACTTGTTACTTTATACTGTATATTTTTTATTCCAGACTGGTTACTGGAAATTAAATCACTTAAACAATCATAAGTGCAAGCAAAAGGATAAAAATGAGATTCTGTGGAAAGGTTTTTTATTAAGATAAAAATGGTAGTATTTTATACTAAAAAGGAAAATCCAGATATAAAAGGGAATGAAATATTAAAAAATTTGGGAATATGGGTTTTTGTATGAGGGGTTTATAAGGTCCCCTAGTTAGACATTTTCTGACTGCTGCTTTAGTGGCCTCGTCCATTTGGGCCAATTCCTGTATCCATGAGCTAGTTCTCGTGGTGGTTGTCCCTGAACCTGGATGTTCAGGGGCCCTTTCACTAGGCCCTGCTTCTCGGTGTTGAGCCATTATACCTTCTCATGTTATTTGTTACTTACCTAATCGATAATATCCCTCCTGAATTCAGGTTCAAGTGAAAGTACACCTAAAATTTGCTTCATAAAGAATTTTTGAGTAACTTTCAAAGTTTGATGATTGTCATATTTAGAATATCTACTTTTGAACCTTAGGTGCTCTGATTGGCAAAAGTCAGAATTCTCACCATAGTGTTATTAAAAGAATGCAAATAAAATCAGCCCTCAAAAGTTATATAAGGGGGTTGTTTTTATACTGAAATTTGGCGAAGTTGTCATTTCCAGAAATCAAAATGCTCTGACTTGTTAGGCTAAAGTTATATCGCATGATGACATCCCATCATATTTGAAAATTCCTTGGTTCTTCAGAATCTATAAAAGTGGTTTTTTGCTCTATCCACGAGGGGTTAGTCGCCTGTACCTCTACCAGCTTGAAGTTATTCCAAGTCATTTTACTAAGTGATGAAAGATTTTCTGAACCATTCGTGGCCTCATCCACAACAAATAACTGGTGGATTTTGCACCCCCAGTCTCAAAATAAAGTAAAACATCTTTCATATTATAAATCATATTTGGTAGTTTATAAGAGGTCGTTTATTATTTTGGAGATTGTGTAAACCTCTATTATTATATTGCCGGTCAATTTGATACCAATTGAACTCTCCAACAGGGCCACCAATTATGGATGGTTATATATCTAAAATGCGTAGGCTTCCAAATCTATGAACATCATTTATTTGTTGATAGCAATAGACAGACGTAAGCAACTTGAGTATTAGTAACCACTATTTGAGTTACTGGTTAATTTAGCCATTAACTTCAATATGGTGCTGCTTAAGCTAAATCAAATCCTGAGGAAATGCTAGTATTTCCTTTACAGAAGGATTGTACGCTCCTCAAATCTATAAATAATGCCCTGAAGGGACATAAACGTAATACCTAGTGTTTAGATATAATCTTAATTTTTAGTAGTTTAGGGTCAAATTTTATAAGCAAAGGGGTATGTCATCTGGTCCATACACTACTTGAGAGGTCATTCATACCTATGTGCCTCTTAATTAGTGCTTTATTTAGTTAATCTGAACTTACTTTTCTAGGACGCAGGCCAGGCCTTATCTCCATTTTATGAATCTCACTATGCTTTAATACTAGCGAGATCCTATGTATCAACAGGGATAAAGACCCATCATCATAGTGCACTATGGCAAAGTAATTGCAGAGTAATTGGGTATATAAGAAGTTCTTAGCTTTGTTCTCTAAGTAAAAAACCTAAATTAACTAAAGCTAAGTTACTTAAAAAGATGGGCAATGAATAGTAGGATATGAAAATAGGTACACTGCAACCCAGCTGTGCCATATTTTATGTAATTTGGAAGATCAGAAGTAATCATAATGTGTTCATTAATTTTTAAAAGATAACGTTCATAATATCCACTATCAGTGATGGAGTGATAGAACCTTTTGAAACCATAAAGCAACTTAAGTTTCAGGCTTTCCAAATTAAGGTAGTAGGGTAAGAAGCATATGTGAGTCATTAAAAGAATAGTAAAAAGTACCTTTATCTTTATTGTCAAGGATACCATTTCTCATTATAGTCCTCTATGGTCACAAAGGTGTGAGAGACAGTATTCATAGTCAAATTTTTTGAAGCTTTACAGTGTTTTCATCACGATAGACAAGGGGCTTTATATTAATCAACCTTTTCTCATCCTAATGGCAAGTATCTTCTAGCAGTGATTGAAACTGTGACAAAAGAATTAAAATAAGTAAATTGAGGCTTCTGGCTTAACTGTTTTTAGCAAAATGAAACGAAGTCAATTGGTGAGTATAAAAATAGGAAGCTTAGAACTCAAAGTCAAGGTTAATATTTTGTTGGAAGCCTGATGTAATTTGGTTTAACCAACCATTCCAGTATGTTTTATTTAATTCTGTATTTTATACCATGGCTTAAATTCTTCAGGCCTTGATGCTGATAACATTTTTTGAATTAATTCTTAGCAGATTGTCTCAATACCGAAGTCAATAAATCAAATTAAGTTACATAAGATTAAAAACTTTTCTTTCTCGTTGCAAACACTTTTGCAACCTATTCAATTCAAGACTAAATCTAGTTTGATAATCTCATAGAGGGGATTAGTCTGCGCCCATGTCTGGGAGCAGTTGGGCAAGTAAGGCAAGAGGAGCAGGCGGAAGGCCTGCGGCCTCTAACGTTTGAAAACGCCCCGGAGAATCTGGCAGAATAGAAAAAAATCTAAAAAACTGGCGGTCACAATTTCCCTGGAGATACTCGCGTGGCAAGCACGATGCAACCAGTACATCAACACGCCACATTCCCAGCCACTTTCGTTGGTGGAATTCAGAGTCTGTGTGTATCTGGACATCCAAAAAACGGCCCTATGGGAAAATTTTGTGAAGATGTAAACAAAATTTTCCTGACCGCGGTGTACGTTGCACCTCACTCCATGTCACGCGGTTGGCTGGACCTAGGTTTCAAAAGCAAAATAGCAGCAGATGAGGCTGCAGAGGTGCGCATAGTGGTCGACCTCCCCAAAAGCAATGGGTCGTCAAAACTAAATGCACCAGATGGACAAAATCAAACCAAATTTTCCTCACATTTGACTTTTTGCCTACTAAGGTAAAACATGACATTTTGGAGCAACACCTGAAAGATGGTCTCACCATATATGGCAAAATACAATCTTTTGAAATGCAACATTTCACGCTGATGCCACACCTGTGCACTGGCAAAGCCATCGCAGTTCTGACCCCAACTGAGGAGATTGCGAAGGACCTAACCCAGATCCTGCACTCCACCTTTATTGACATTGCAGGGCATACCACCCACCCATTCTGGGTAACTGTGGACAGCGCGCCCCCCATTTGCACCCACTGTGATGCGTTCAGCCATAAGGTGCACGCATGCCCCATCAAAGAGGGCGTCACATTTTAAGAGCACCCCTCGGCAGCCATGGCCAGCGGAGAGGCGCACTACAAAACAACCGCAAGCACCAAGGAGGCTTTCCTGTGGGGAGCACAAGGCTGCTACCTATTGGTAAAGCCCATCTCCCCGCAGGAGCGGAAGAAGGCCAAGCAGGCCCATAGGGCCGCGGCCAAGGCTACCACCACCATCCCATACTCACAACGCCAGGAGGACATGGAGACCTTTGCAGTGGAAGCAACTTGGGAATCCATTACCCAATTAGATTGGGAGGCCCATGCCAAATGGGCCACTCAATCTGAGGATCTGATGGGAGATTCAATCTCACCTAATCGCTGCACCCAAGCCCCAGCCAAAACTGACTTGGGACCTATCCCAACCAAAAAAATTTTTTTGCCCCACTCGACGGTGCACTGAACTTATCCGCACCACAAAAAATTCGTCTAACGTCGGGAAAACAAAAAGCGAAGGTCAAAGCCAATGCAACTCTTTCCAAAAAAATTAACAAAAACCCCGATAGCGTTGCTGCTAATACCCACGCTGCTGTGAAAGCCCGTGGGGACCTGGAAGAGGCTGGTGGGACTGGGGGCCCACCCCCTCGCACCTAAGGTGTGATGGGGGAAACCTTCACTCTAGGGACGCAGAATATCACTGGACTCAAGGCCTCCCTGTCCTGGGCTAGGAAACTGAGTTTTTTACAAAACAATTTATCCATGGATATCCTGGCCATCCAGGAGTCCCACTGTCCATGAGGTTCTGAGGAAGCTTGGAAAACAATGCTCCTGCCATCCCTATCCATTTGGTCAAAGCACTGTGGGGTGCTAATTTGGAAAAACAATTTTTTCAAATTTACATCTTCAGAAACATTCCTAAATGGCTGAGTGCTCGTTGTCACCTTCTCATGGGCTGATGTTACACACACAATCGTCAACATTTATGCCCCAAACAGTGCACATGAGCGTCAGGAATTTTTCTCATCAGTCAAATCCCTCCCACTACCCCCCAATTCTTTCCTAGTTGGCGACATGAACTGTTGGCTAACCTCACCAACAGATCGGTGGCCACCCTCACCCCACACCCCACAGGGTCATGTAGAACTACGCGTTCTAAAAGCCACCCTTGGGTTAATGGATGCACTGCCGCGACATGCCCCACTGCTCGAAAACATGATGTGTCCCCACATCCACAATGGCCAATTAAGGTCCATGACCCGAATTGACCTTATTCTAGCGCCGGCAAAATTCCAACCCCACATCTCCCACTTCAAAACAACAAAAATGGAATTCTCCAACCACCGACTGGTCTCAATAACATACCACTTATCCATCACAGTTGCAAAGGCCCCACATTGGAGCAAAATCCGCCCCTCCCTGAGCTCGCGTCGCCAGGATTTTCCATGTGGGTGGAAGAGGCAACTTTGGCGAAATTGTTTGTTGCACCATTTTGCGCGGACCCCATTTCCACATGGGCAACTTTCAAAGAAGACACCATCCACCACTATTGCCATCTCTCCTCCAGACACTCACAAGCAACATCAGCAGTTATATCGTGCATGCTGGTGGAATTGGCCCACTTGGAGTCCAACATTCCAGCCACAGGATATAGCCCTGCATGGGGCCAGAAGTAAGCGGAGGCAGCCGCCCACCTCAACGCACTCAAAAGGCAACACAAACATTGGGTTTGTGTCCAATACAGGGCCACACGCATCACTAAAGGTGACAAGTGCACCGCGTACTTCTTCAAAAAAATATTTGCACCACGCCAGAGCGTGGCCTGCACACAGGTGCAAAGATTGGATAATTCCATTGTGGACATACCAGCTGAAGTGGCAATCAAAATGCAAAGATATTACTCTAAGTTATACTGAGCCGAACCAATTCAGCTAGCCGAAAATGGCAGAATTTCTCGACCGAGCTCATATCCGCACCATTTTCTGATACCCAGAAATAATGAATTTAATTACTCCAAACGAATTATGGATAGCCATTTGCGGTGCGCCAAACCAAAAATGCCCAGGCCTAGATGGCATTCCATATGAGTTCTACAAAAACATTTTAAATATATATCCCCATTGCTGCTAGCCTCACTCAACCAAAGCCTGTTGGAAACGCACCTCCTACCAGGAGGACATGAGGCCTTTACTGTCACACTCTTCAAGAAAGGGGATAGGCTTGACTTAGCCAACTGGCGCCCCATTTCTCTAACAAACACAGACACCAAAATTTTAACAAAATCATGGCTAACCGTTTAGGGACTGTAGCATCTGCCACCATCTCCCCAGAACAATTCAGTTTCATCCCCAGAAGGTCGATTTGGGATAACGTGCACTCTGTGGCTAATGTGTGTCAATCCACAGCCTCTGGGGCACTTGTATTCTTGGACCAACAAAAGGCCTATGATAGAGTAAACTGGGAATACCTTAGGGCCTGCCTCCATCAATTCCGCCTACCCCCCGCTTCATAAACTGGGTGATACTGCTCACGGAATCTGCAACAATGGCAGTGCGCGGCCCAGGCTTCTTAACGGAAGTAGTCCGCCCTCAAAGGGGCCTGCGACAAGGAGACCCCCTCAGCCCACTCTTATACAAATTCAGCCTTGACCCACTACTGCGATATGTGAATGCCCACCTCACTGGGGTCCATGTGCCAGGCCAAACCCAGTCAAGATGATGGCATTTGCAGATGATTGCGTGGTGGGGGTGTCTAATAACAAAGATGCACGCGCGCTTGAAGCCCTCATCCAGGAATATTCCCAGGTAAGCAACGCGGCACTGAACGCCTCCAAAACCGAAATCATCCTCCTTGGTCAGTTTCAGAACTGCTGGGCCCCAGCAAGTAGTTCTCAACCCGGCCCATCTGCTCGCCCACGTCCACGCCTTACTAATTCAACACACACCGCTCCACTGGTGCTCCCCTTTGTGCCACGTCCTACCATAGGACTGGTACGCCATCTGGGCGTGTGGATGGAGGCAGGCGGATATGCGTCAGCAGTAATGGAGTGCTGTATACTGGACAACGTGACGAAGCGAATTGCCTCTCTCAGAGCCCACCCTACTACCCTCACTGGCAGGGTTGTTCTTGCCAACTCTATGCTCCTATCCAAAGTCTGGTTCAGAGCCCACGCCATCCCCTTCTCCTCAAGCTTCTTCAAAACCCTGTATGCTTTGCCGCAAGGATGGCTTTGGTCAGGCCGCCCTCCACCAGTACGGCTAGAGGTCATGTTTGGCCCTCATCATCATGGTGGCATGGGCCTGCTTGACTTCAAAGCCCATGCCGCCAAGATCCTGGGCACCTGGATCGCGGCCGTCACTGCTCCTACACTCCCATCCCAACACTGGTCCTGCGCGGCCCACTCCAACTTCTCCCGAGCCTTGGGCCTCAACAATCCATCAAACCCCCACTCCATGATGAAATACCTCGCATCACACACATTGGCCACAGGTCATCACGGGACTAAAACCCACTACAAACGAATCCTACTCTTCATGTGAAGCGCAGAGTGGAGAATTCGTATTAGTGGACATACAACCCGAAGAGGCCGCCCCTCTCCTCAGTTCACACAAGAGGTACAGGGGCTACCCATCCATGATGGCGTGATCCCCATTCAACCCCAAGTTCTATCCAGGGTGTACTACCTGGACATGATGGACATCCCTTATTCCACTGAGACTAAAAGACTATCTGGAAATACGCACACCATCCTCTGTTGCAGCCTCAAGTCCGCTCCCATGTGTGGCGCTGCCTGAGGTGGGTGTATCATACAGCTGAGCGCTCTTACGCTTTACACTCATCCTGTGTCATGTGTGGCCAGTATGGAACGCTGTTCCACCTCCTGGAGAAGTGCCCCACCTCTAAAGTGATATGGCGCGAAGTCCAACGTCTGCTGAGCCAGGATCAAACGCATCCCTTTAGTCTGTCAAGAGATATGTTTGCTTCATCAATGGCCTCCCCCTCCCACCCTCCCTCCGTGCTCTGGTGGTTGCAATCGCCATGTGGACTATCCACACGATTGTCTTGGATGCCATCGCTGGCTCCATCCCCACCCTCCCTGAAGCTGTCCACAGATTCCGGTCTCATTTGGTGGACCACTTTCAAGTGTGGATGTTTGGATATCTCCCACCACGTCGCCAACAGCTGGTCTCCTCCTGGTTCCCAGTCTGGTTCATCAAATCAGAGCTCTTCCTCCACACGTGCTCAATAGTGGCTACGGCCCCTACACACGTTCCCTCCCCCTCCCCATAAGTGGCGTTCCCGCTGGCAACAAGAGATAGCATCGCTTCTCTGGGGTGCCTCCCCTGGTACTAAGTTTTGTCTCGTCTGAGTCATATTCGGAAGTGTCCATCCCATGGTTGGCCTTCCCCGCAATAAATTTAAAATTTAAAATTTAAGTTACATAAGATTGCATTTCCAACACGCCATTTTTATTTAAAGCTGAATAGCTACTGAGGGTCAAATCTTTACCACCCCACCAGCAATATCCCCAAACCACTGACTATTGATTTAAAAGGCATTTGGCATCATAAATCAACTCCCTTTATAATTGTTATATTTTCTCTCTTTTCTTACCAGCTAAAACAATAGTTTAGTGAACTTTTCCCTATAATTAAGCCAATGATTACAATTTTACAAATTACTATGCAATGTCTAGTACTCTAGCATGTATAATCTTTCTTTCAATGCTTGAATTTATTGTTCAAAAATTACAATCGCCTGGAAATTTATCCTTATTGAATCAAATGAATATGGTAGTAAAATCCGCTGAGAGCTCATCTGATGCGTCAGTTTTCACCAAAACAAACCCCAAATCTCAGAACCCTCAGTTGCCAACTTGTGTGTCAACCCATACTACCCACTCCCAAACTGCAGCTGCAAAAGAAGATGCAAACCCTGATTTACTAATATAAGGTGGAATCACAAATGATACTGCTATTTACTGCCTACCTCAGTTGACTCTGGGTTAAAGGAGGGTAAAGAAATTGGTGCACCCCACCCAGGAGGCACTTAATGAAATAATTAAGGTGTAAGGAGTTATTAGCACTCCCAATACCGTGAATAGGGTTCAAGAAGCTTTGCAGACCACCGATCCTTTGGAAATCAACCAAGGTGGCCAAAATGAATCCACAGTAATCTTTGGATCAGTTGACTGTCATTTACACAATATGAAAAGCAATCAACATGCACAAACAGAATTGAAGGTAGGTGTCGAATTTTTGGTCATTAATTTCATGCTCTGGAAGGCAACCAACACGCCTGAACTAAATCAGCATTATGTATCAGATCAGTTTATAGTAATTTTCATCAAAAAACAAAAATAAAATCAGATTTCATTTGGAACTAGCCAAATAGCTAATCAGGCCACAGAAAAAACCAAGACAGCATCTTCTGATAGCCAAATGAAGGCTGGAAGTGTAGATTGGTGTGAGGATGAACCTGAATCCACCAATCAATCGGCAGAAAGTAATTCCAAGACAGGTAAGGCAATCCAACCTGGAAAAAGTCGAGTACCAGATGGGAAGGCCCAGCAGGTGCCAGCGTGTAAACCCAAAGGGATGTCAGTGCCTCTATGTGGGGTCCCGCCCCATAGGGAATCAGCCATATTAAATTTAACTTTAAATTGTAAAATAAACAAAATAAGCGATGTAAGGATGTATCAGGTGCATGGCAGAAAAAGAGAGTGCCTACACCACCTACCATTGACCCTTGTGAAGCTGCTTTTGTGGCTGAAGTGAGGAAGAGATGGGCAGAAACTAGCTCACAACGTGCACTCCCTAGGTCCACTCTGACTCATGCAGTTAGAGTCTACTATGGGCTTAACCCAGTCAAGTTTTATACAAAATTATTTTACTTACTTTGAAGCAATAGCAAGAGCCTTTCAGGTGGATATCACAATTCATGAAGTAGTGGAAAGCCACTATATTGATGTAGGGTTACAACTGCGGCAGATGCATACTGGGCAGCTTCTGCTAAAATAGAGATTCCATATGGATCTCTTCATGTATCTAGAACACGGATTAACCTGATTAAATTTCTTGGGTAACTTTCTCTAATCTCCCAATTACATTGGACCTGGAATCCCTAAATCTTGCCCTGCATTGGGGTTTGATGGAATTTTGGTATGTTCTAACAGTATACCTTTGTGCACCAGCCTACTATGCCCCAACCCAATGGGATCATATTGCTAGAGCATCATTTATCCCCAACCCTAGGGTGGCCTGTACCATGAAAGGTATTCTACGTGTGGCAGTCATTGGATCATGTTTAGAAATCTTCTTTGTTAGTCCAGATCAAGCATGACCACGCTGCTCATGGTGTAATGCTTTGGGTCATCTATATAATAGTTGCACTGCTCGTAAACAAGCTCTCTCATCCAGCAGCCAAGTCCCTGTGAAAGGTAAGAAACGTTCCCATACAGCAGCAGCGGCAATCCCACAACTTACCCATCGGGTACCTGTACAGTATCTAGCCCCTGCTGCCCTTTGGGTGGCAGTTGATCAGGCAAGCCAGTAGCACAGTTATATTCCCTTTGTTCTGAAAACCCTTGCCAGTTGGCACCCCTTCTAGGTTGCCAGACCCATCACCAGCACAAAATAAGCGCAAATCTGCTTCAAGTAAAGCTAACCCAGAGGAAGCTAGTCCAGGGGTTGCATCTAAAACTACTTTGGTACCATAAGACACTCAGAGAGGGAGCAGGTATGGAGTACCACAAGTAGAGGTGGAGGCTCAAAGTCATCAACTCCCCATCTTACAAGGGTATTGCAACTCAGACTTCATTCTCTGTATTGAGGGAGGTGAACATGGACTCTGATACTCCAGAGGATACCAAAATGGAGGAGTCCATGGAGCGCCCTCAGGATACTCCCGTGCAGAGCAGTGGGGGTAGTATCATGGAATGGCTTACAGGATCCTCAGGCCCTTCAGCTCAGAATAACCCCCTCCTCCACATCAATCAGCTCAGATTGCCGCTAAAAGTTAGGCTCAAGGATTTAAAATGAGCAGCCTTACAGATACAAGTTTAAACTTTGTTAACTCCCCAGAATATGGAGGGGGACAGCTATGAGGCCCAAAAGGGGAACTCTGACCCTGCAGTCCATTAACTATAATGGGCTACGGGATCACAATCGGAGAGCCCGCCTTCTCCACAACTTCAGGTAGACTTGTGTGGATATAGCAGCCATCCAGGAGCCCCATGTCCCCCCTCTGAAATAGAAACATGGAATGACCAATTTGGAGGTAACTCTTGTTGGACAAACTATGTAGGCCCTATTATCTTCAACCCCATGTAAAACCCTATCAATTTTTGAAATACCTTGATGATCGCCTTATCTTGGCTAAATAATCTACCCCTAAGTTTTCCCTCTTTGCTGCAAGCATATATCTTACAAATGCAGGCCTGGTGCAGGACCAGCTTTTGGAGGAACTTACTTTACTACAACTCCCAATCAACACAGTGCTTATGGGTGATTTTAATACAATTTTAAGTCAGGTGCGGGACACATTTTCTCCTGCAACACAAGACTGATAAGGTACTGCTCAGCTTCAGGATTTCCTCAGTCAAGTGGATTCGCAGATGCTCTTCCCCATTAGCATCTGGCCTTGGCTGTATGTTTCGGATCCAAGGTGCATTTCAGGAATTCATATCGGCTTCAAGGATTGATATGGCCCTAGTGGGCTCCTTGCTGGAGGGTCAAGTTTCCTCTCCCATAACCCGTGATAACGCCATAATTGACCACAGATACTTCACAGTGACCCTGGCAACCATCCTCAGACCATTAAGGAAGTTTTTGGCCAAGGATTGTTCCACGGCTCATGAACAACCAGTTTGCAAAGGAGAAGATAAAGGCGGCCATTTGTGAGCCAGAAAACCTTGACTCTCCTCATTTACAAGCTTTTTAAAGGAAAATGAGTATATAAAAAGCAAGTATTTTAAATGTATCATACAACTGTGCTAAGGCTTGAATTATGGCAGCTCAGGCTAAAGTCAGACGGGCTGAAGCTAGAATACGTCACCTTGAAAGAAATTGCCAGCCAACGCCATCCTCTCAATGATTGGAGGCGTGGGAAGTGGCCCAAGAGATATATCAGCGGGAACTTACTGAACAAGAGGAACGGGCAGCAAACTTCACATCATCGCATTAATACACCCAGTGGGAACACCCCACCCTTTTCTTATACCAGAAACAAAAAGCTCTCTCAAAGGATCAGGAGATGGCAACCCTTAGGGTGGGAACCACCATCACCACAAACAAGGAGATCACCAGTGCGATCCATCATTACTATTCAGACCTTTTCAAGGCTTCCTGGGTGAACCCAGCATAAGTCAGGACTTTTTAGAGGGGCTCCAGAACCATTAGTTGATTTCTCAGCAGATGCTGAACTTCTTGCACCAATCACGCACCAAGAAGTAATGGACATTCTACTCCACAGCCCACATCTGAAGGCCCCAGGCCCAGATGGTATCCCATTTGAGGTGTATCTAATGGATCCCATAACAGTTACAAAGGCTTTCCAGCCCCTCTTCTTGACCCCCTTGGCAGAAGAGGGAGTACTTCCTGACTCAAGAGTATCAATTATGACTCTTATCCATAAGAAAGCAAGCCGAGAGGACCTTACAAACTGGCGACCAATATCACTATTGAACACAGACCACAAACTATTTACTAAGCTTCTAGCAAACTGCATGATTAAGTGGCCAGCACCACGCCTCAACCCAGTTCAGCATGGCTTTATACCAGGGAGATTACTTTGTAACAATTACAATGAGCTTCTTGTAACCCTGTCAGCTAACTCATCTCAAACGCATAGTTTTGTGGCGCTTCTGGATATGGAAAAAGCATATGATCTGGTGAATTAGAAGTATCTTGACGCCTCCCTAACCCATCTCCACACCCCACCACAAGCTAGGACATGGCTATCAGTGCTTTACGCCAAGCTTCACACTAAGGCATTATCCCAACGGGCTTTACAGCAGCGGTGATGGTTGAACAGGGTCTCCATCAAGGGGATCCACTGAGCCCAATCTTATTCAACATAGCTTTGGATCCTCTTCTGGCCCTACTTCAGGAACGACTGGTTGGTATTCATATTCCTGGGAAACCCCTACCCACATTATAGCCTTTGCTGATGACACAGCAGTGGCAGTTGGATGTAAAATGGACCTAGACCTGGTCATGGAGGCCCTGGATCGCTACTCCAAGGCGTCCAATGTAAAAGTTAACACATATAAAACCATTATAGTGCAAGTTGGTACCCTATCGTTTCCTCCGCCTTTTGGTCTGGAACCTACTTGGGGAACCTTTAGGCACCTAGGTGTCCTCACCACAACACAAGGGGTTACAATCAAGGATAATGAGGACCGCTTGCTGGATGCAATAAACTCACATGTAGCCAGCTCGAACTGCCGTTGTATCACCCCCCAGGGAAGCGCCCTGATGACGAATGATTTTCTGCTATCAAAGGTATGATTCCACGCTCATGTCTGTCCCTTTATGGACAGTATCTACTTGAGTTCACATGTGATACTCCGCTGCTGTGTATGGGGATCCAAATACCCACTCACAGCTCTTATCACAATATCCTGGCCCTGCAGTGAAGGGGGCTTAGGTCTTTTGGATGCTAGGTCCCATGCCACTTTAATACTTTTTAGTGCTACAGTTCCTTGGACTGGCACTAGGGTTCATGGTGGCTTGAAGCTGGAAAATCAGAAAAGAGCACCAAAGAGGAAACGGGAAAATATGGGTTAGTTTACTGAATACTTTATTAAACTAAAATGCTTTGATACTTATAGGGTGCATCAGGACTCGGTGCCTTCAGGATCTTTGGAGCCTCATCTGATCAGGATCTTTACTGCTCATCCGGAATGGCTCTCCTCAAGGGCGTCCTCAATGGATAGCGTCGCTCACCCGACTGAAAGGTGGGAAGGCCGCTCCACATGACTCAGGACTAGGTGAGGTTGATCCTGAAAGAGTTTTTTCTTGGTTAGGTTTGACAACCGATTTGGCATAGCTGAATTCAGAAAACAGGAATTTGATATAATTATTATCTCAAATCCCAACAAGGCCCCCTTCAAGATCCTGTCGGAGGGGGTTACAGCTGGAGTAACTGACCATGCACTCAGTTTACAACAGTCCCTTGATCAATGTCGACAAAGGAGTACTCAGACTTCACCTTATGTAAAACTTTGTAGGGTCCAGACCACAGTATGTTGAGCTTGTTCTGTCAGCCTCCAGGTTGATGATGATAAAAGAGAATGAGGTCACCTAGTTGAAATTCTGGTAAGGAGGGTCGTCCAAGATTTGATTGGGATGTCTCTCTTCCAGTGGTGATAACAATGCCTTGAGTGGCTTGGGCTTGGAGCCAGAAAATTTTATCAGTAAGAGCCCTCATATTTAAATAGGTGTTCTTAGGAGTGGAGGCTTTGAACAGGGGCTGGATGCTACTGGGTAGTCGAGGTGCCCGCCCATACAGGGCTTCAATTGGTGACATTTTGATAACACGGTGATAGCTTATCCAGTAAGTAAGCAAGGCGCTGGGCAATTAATGGTTTCAGCAGGCAGGATCTGAGGCGGCCAACTTCTGCAGGATAAAGACAAGAGTTCCGTTAGCCTGTTCTACCGCCCCATTAGTAGAAGGGTGGTAGGGAGCAGCGAAACTCTGGGTGGTTCCAAATAGCGAAGTTGATTCCTGTACTACCTGGGAGGTGAAATTCAAACCATTGTCCGAGAGCAAGGTCTGGGGGCACTTGTGCTGGGTGAAAATGGAGTGAACAAGGAACAGGGTGGTAGCCTTAGCCATGGCTGCAGGGACTGAGATCGCCTCAACCCACTTATTTAGATGGTCTATGGCAAGAATAATATACTTGTGACCATGTAGACCAGTGGGGAGGGGACCCACCACATCAATACTAATGACATTGAAAGTCTTGGTTGGCGCAACAACGGAGTGCTGATATCAGGGGTTGGCCCGGTCTTGGGATCAGCAGGTCATACAGGCTTCCAGAACCTCTTGGATGGTTTTGACCATTCTGTCCCAGTAGCAGCGTGACTTCAGCCACTCATGGGTCTTCTTGACCGCACCATGCAAACAGTAGTGTGGCCTTCCAGGATGACATCAGTACGCGAGGATGGTCAGATGTAGGGAAGCCACTTCTTGTTGACTTTCTTGTAAAGTAACCCATCCTTGATCTGGGTGTCTTGAGTCATCCGGCAGAGTTCGTCTTGGACCTGGGGGATTCCAGTTCCCAAAGTTTGGGCTGTCATATCAAGTCATAGAGCCGATCCTCCTCTGGGGTCATGACTGCTAATACTGGCATCCTGGAGAGTCTGTCAGCGTTTTGGTGAATAGCACCTGCACAGTGGATGATGGTGAAGTTGTAGCTTTGCAGTCATAGGGCCACCTGGCCAACCGTCCATCTGGGTCTTTCATTTGTTGCATCCATCAAAGGGAAGAATGGTCGGTAATAATAGTAAAATGGGTACTGTAGAGGAAGGCCAGAAATGCTTGATGGCTAAGAGAACTGCTAGACATTCCCTCTCGGTGATGCTGTAGTTGGGGCTGGTTTTCAATGGTGGCCAACTGGATTTCAAACCCACAACATGTTGTCTCGAGCTGGGAAATGTGAGCATCGGTGAGCCTCATGAAAGTGCTTAGGTTATCCATCTCATCTGACAGCGCTTTGATGGAAACCCTGGGGTCGAGGGGGACACCATCCGCTCAGAGCTTGCATCCCAATGCATCTTTTGGATCTGGTCCTGTAGGGCAGCCAGGGCGGTTATTATATCCCTTCGCCAGGGGTCTTCTGGTTCGCCCAAGGTTGGGGGGCCTGAAGGCCCTTGAGGCTCACGCGGTCCCTCAGGTCCTGCTGGCCCTTGACGTCCTTCAGGACCTTCTGGCCCCCTAGACCCTTCTGGCCTGGCAACTGCGAGGAATAGTTGTGAGAGGCCAGCTCTCAGTAGCGCTGTTGTAGGGATTGTAGAAATTCTTTGGCTTGTTGTAAATGCTGGGTCCAGGTCACTCCAAACTGCTGGGCGTTTTGGAGAAACTGCTCCTCGAGGTAGCCATAGATGCTGCTATCTAATACCACAACTTGATCGCGAATCTCATTGATTAGTCATCAGTTATCAAGTATAGCTTCACAATTGTCATTCACGAAGGAGGAGGCAGCGTCATAGAAGTTGATAATATAGGAATGTAAATTTTGGGTGAGCCCTAGGTGCCAAGAGACATCCTGATGATGTAATCCTACTAACTGGAGGAGGTTATAAATTGCGGGATGGATGAAGTTACAAAGGTAGCAATCAGGCCCCAAGGTAAGCTCCCCAGCAGGTAATATGGCCGAGGCGTAGAGGTCCTGCATTGTGGATGGTATGGCGGAGGCATGGGAGCAGCTGGAACGGGCGCCTTCAGTGTAGATGCTGAGGACTAATTGTTAAACATCATTGGTGTGTTTAAACTGAAGTTAATATGGGCTCCCATTTGGGGAGGGCAGCGAGAATTGGAAGGCGGCACAGAACTCTAGCCTTTCTGGCTGCGAGGGTGGCATTGTGTACCACGAAGTACTAACCCATCAAGTAACGCTCCTCAATTGACCAGTTGTTTGGTCATCAGGGCTGTTGTTGGTTTTCATTTCTTGTGATAGACGTTTTCACTTAGGTCAGTTCAGAGCCCCTGTAGTGAGCACCACTTTAGTTGGCGCTACACGTTCCTTGGACTGGCGCCAGGGTTTGCAGTGGCTCAAAGCTGGAAAATTGGAAAAGAGCACCAAAGAGGAAACAGGAAAATATGAGTTTATTTACTGAATATTTTATTAAATTAATTGCTTCGATATTTATAGGGTGCATCGGGACTCGGTGCCTTCAGAATCTTTGGAGCCTCATCTGATCAGGATCTTTACTGCTCATCCGGAATGGCCTCCTCAAGGGCGTCCTCAATGGATAGCGTCGCTCACCTGACTGAAAGGTGGAAAGGCCGCTCCACGTGACTCAGGACTAGGTGAGGTTGATCCTGCTAGAGTTTTTTCTTGGTTGGGCTTGACAACCAATTTGGCATGGCTGGATTCAAAAGATGGGAATTTAATATGAATTTTATCTCGAATCCCAACAATACTGATGGGGCTCCTTAAGCCCATCATTTTCTGGGATTGGCTCCAATGTCCCAGTGGGGTCCAGCCTTACTCCAGGGTTTAGTGGCTTCACTAGGGTTTTCACGGGCCTCTCCAACAGCTGTTGGGGAATGGCTAACAAACCACTCAGGCCAACGCCTCAAATTCTCATCAATTTGTACTGGAACCAGGCTCTCCTTGCGCTTAAGAGGGCATGGGTATGGTTGTACCATGCTTTCCCTTAAAAAAGGAGGAGCCCTGGAATCAGCCCTCAGCATCGCACCCTGGTCCACAATGGGAGAATTGTTATCTCCCGCCTCCACCCTTTGGACAGACCCTAATGTGGCCTCATCTTCTTAAACTTCTACCCCGCTGTGAAATGGAATCTCAAGGAGCTTTGGAAGGACATTACTCACCATGTTCTTTCAGCTAAAATGCCAAATACACTGTTCCAAGCTCTACACTGCTCATACAGGACAGGGGATAGAACAGGTCCTACCTTCCAGCACAAGAGCTTCCCGCAATGCGCAGAGCTGATAGACACCCACCTCCACCGCTTCTTTACTTGCCCCCTCATAGCCCCTTTCTAGAACAAGGTCTGTTAATCCTACAATCAGAACCCTGGGTAGGGCACCCTGTTCAGGACTTCATGTTCAACCTCTCACTTCCCAATTTCTCCCAAACATAAAGGGTAAAGGCATTTGGCGTAGTGATTTATATTATTCATATTCATAGCTTTGCGCCTCTTTTGACTCCACTCTGTGGACGCTGCCCCATATACTCACCCAATTTCAGGTTATTTTGAGATGGCCCTGAGAGTATTTACCATGTTGCCATGGGCCAATCAGTCAGTTTGAGCAGACACCTGGCTCTGGCAAAACTTCCCCCACCCTCTCAACACCTCCTCTTACCCCTGCCTTCGCCTAAAGCTCTTAAGAGCTCTGGGATGATTAAATAAAGATTGGTGTATTCCCCATTAGGTTGGGACCATCTAGTGCTAAAAACATACTCTAGTCTGTAATTTATTTTTATAGAAATGGATAATGAAGGAAGTCCTTATTTCACCTAGCTTATTTTTTGGCTGTCCAAATTAAAAACCCTTGTAAAATACAATTTTTATTCTCTGTTTTAGAGCTACTTTCTTCTTATAGCTTTTCTTATCTATTGTAAAGTTACTGACCTATTTGGTTGTAACTTGAGCCTCTATGCCAAACAACATTTGGTGCTTACTAAAGTGGCCACTTTTGGTACCCTGTCTTCTATATAAAAAATTCTTAAAGTAGTATAGTCTTGTGACAACTGGCTTTTCTTTCTCGTAACAATCACTTTAGTTACTACGATTCGATTCAAACAGCAAATTTGGATAATCACACACAGGAAAGATGGCGACTTTAATAACAAAAATAATACAAAATGAGCGAGCGTCTCAGCAAGCGGTGCTCTTAACAGTGCAACTAAGGGCAAGAAACGCCCTGGAGGGGGACCAGGAACCCAATCTGCAAAGAAATTGCAAACTCAGACACTGTCTGGGTTTATGGTATTTACTGTAAAGCACATGCAATACATGTACATTCAATTCAACCAACCTTTGTCAAAGGTGGAACACGGGATCAGACTCTTCCTTGGGGATGAGTCACCAACTCTGTGGGAGAAAACATGTGAGGCACAGTCCTTACTTTTCCCTCACGTGGTGTACGTAGCCACCAACAACATGGGCCGCAGCTGGATCAATATTGGTTTTGAAACAGCCGATGAAGCTGATGATGCAGCAAAAGTCTGTGTGGAAATTGCCCTCCCTGAGGGCAAAAAAATTGTGCACACCGCGCACACCAGATGGAACAAAGCAAAAACTTTGTTCATCTCCTTTGACTCGCTCCCCACCAACCTTCCTCATAAGGTAATTGAGGAGGAGCTCCGCAAAGGTCTTGTGGCCTACGGAGAAATCCAACAACTCAAATTACAGCAATTTCGCTTAATGCCTGACCTGTGCACAGGCAAAGCTATCGCTGTAATCAACCCCTTCCCAGAAGTGGAAGAGAATTTATCCAGAATTCCCCGCGCAGCAGAATTTCACTTTGCAAATGGGGGCCAATTGGCTGCATTCTGAGTTACACCAGAACGCGCACCACCCATTTGCAACCACTGTGGCTCACTGGGCCACAAGGAACATGCATTCCCTGTAAAAGAGGGACTAATGGAAAATGATTTTTGTGAAGAAGCTATGGACGAAGATAATGAAAACTTTTCCAAAATGACTGATGGCCACCACCCATTCTGCTGGGGTGAAGATGGACTATACTCCATCGTGGACCCAGTTACAAGTAAACAGTGTAAAGCAGCACAAAAAGCCCGCAAGAGAGCAGTGGCTGAAGCAGCGGCACACGTGGAATCTGCCATTAACCACGGACAAATTCAGGAGGATATTTCAGATATTCATTGAACCAACCAATCAGAACAATATGCCCAGGTCGAAAATTTTCACAGTAACCAGACTGAGCCACAAAGCGTCATCAGTCATGCACATACTGAGGAACAATGCAACCACAATTTGGGTGAAAATGCGGTGCACAATGCAACAAAGTTGAACCTCAAAAATATAAAATCCAATCAACAACCCGCATCAAATCAACATGAGACCTGTGCAGGAAAAGTTGATGCAAATGCAAAACCGCAATTCCCTTGAATCATTAAGTCAGATCAAGGGAACCAACAATGGCAGTGAAAGAGTTGGAGTACAGACGTGGAGCATGGCCAAATTGAGCCGCAGTGGGATAGGACCAGAGGGTCCTCCCAACCGCTCCTGAGGCGCTGCGGGCACCTCAGTGTCAATAGGGACGTTAAATATCGCGGAAGCCAGGGCTCATATGTCCCAAGCCAAAAAGCTGGCATTCCTGCGAAAACCTCTTGTAGACATCTTGGCCATCCAAGAAACCCACTGCCTACAAGGGGAAGAAGAATCCTGGTCAACCAGGGTCGCACCATCACAATCAGTATGGACGTCTCACTGTGGGGTGATAGTCCAAAACAACAAAAAATTTAAAATTACAAATTCATCATTACACTTGCATGGTCGTGTCCTGGTAGCAACAATCACATGCCAAGATGAAATAATTTCGTTAGCATGTATCTATGCACCATGCACTGCAACTGAGAGAAAAAAATTTTGAAAAATTTCTACCCTCACCCTCCCACCAGATATCATCATGTTAAGCGATTTCAACTGCTGGGATAACCCCAATAGAGATCAATGGCCTAATCCCAGGGGATACCCACCTGGACACATTGAATATCGCACAATGAAGGCATCTCTTGGCTTACAGGATGCTCTTCCTCCCAATTCACCAATCCTTCCCCATATGACAAGACCCAACATACGTGAGAAACTGCTCATATCAATGAGTCGTATTGAGCACATCCTCATCCCACAATCCCACCACTCAAGAATCTCTAAATTTACAACAAAAAGATCAATTTTTCTGATCACCAATTAGTTACGGTGCAGTTAGCGCCAACCCAATCCCACACACAGGTGTCGCCTTGGAGAAAGCTTCACCCAGAAAATATAAGATTGCCTGAGATATCTGACTGGGTTGAAAAAAGGCTACAAACCCAGAATTCACAGCCCCATTCACTTTGGATCCCATCAGAACATGGGAAAATTTCAAAAAAGATTTAATCAACAAAACCTGACATATTGCATCACGCAAGTACACCGCGGACACAGCCACAATCAAGCGTACCTTGGCAGAACTAGACCACTTGGAAATAAATACTCCGAGATCTGGCTATAGCCTTAATTGGGGATGCAAATGGGCAGAAATTTCAGCCCAACTTAACAATCTCATCTTTGAACACCAACACAGAATCAAAGTATTGAACAAAGGTAATTTCATAAAGGAAGGTGAAACCTGTTCAACATACTTTTTCTGTCAATTCCACTCCCGCAGAAACCAGCCCACATGCACGCAGGTCCAAAAGACCAACAGCACCGTGGCAACTGACCCTGAGGAGGTCAAGGCGGAAGTACACCGCTATTACGCCAAATTATATCGCAATATACCAACAGATCCACAAAAAATTAAAGAATTTATTCAAACTGCCAAGATACAAAGTACACCACCAAATTACAATATACTATCCCTTATCACACGGGAGGAGCTTTGGGAAACAATTCGCGGTGCACCACGTAGGAAATGCCCAGGGCCTGATGGGATACCCTACGAATTTTACAAAAAATATTTTCAACAAATCGCCCCCTCCTATTGGCGTCAATGAACCAGAGTTTGTTGGAAACACGCCTATTACCAGGAGGCCATGAATCCTATGTTATAACCTTGTATAAAAAGGGTGACAAGTTGGACCAGGCCAACTGGCGCCCAATTGCACTCTCCAACACTGACACAAAAATTCTAACAAAAATTCTAGCAGCTAGATTAGGCGCAATTGCATCTGACGCCCTATCACCCAACAAGTTTGGGTTTATACCAGGGCGTTCAATCTGGAACAACATACACCCTGTTGCAAACATTTGCCAATCCAAAGCAACTGGTGCCCTGGTCTTCTTGGATCAGGAAAAGGCGTATGACTGTGTTAGCTGGACATACCTAAAAGAATGTCTACATGCCTTCAAACTCCCACCAAGATTCATAAAATGGGCGATGCTCCTAACAGAATCTGCAACCATGGCTGTATGCGGACCTGGATTCCTAACAAACAATATCAAACCACACAGAGGGCTCAAACAAGGGGATCCCCTCAGCCCACTGCTATACAATTCCAGCTTTGACCTGCTCCTCCAAGTAACTGACTCACGTCTCATGGGGATAACCGCACAAGGACAACCAACAGTCAAGATACTGGCCTTTGCAGATGACTGCATAGCAGGTATAGCAAATAATGAAGATGCCTGACAGCTGGAACACACTCTAGAGGAATACTCCAAGGTGAGCAATGCATCGCTAAACAAAAGGAAGACAGAAATCATCCTCTTAGGCAAATACACAAACAATTAGGCCACAACATCAGAACCTCACACCAACACTCGAAGAAAAACCCAATTATTTTACCCTTTGCAACACCTCCTACCACCACTCCTGTCCGACACCTTGGAATCTGGCTAGAATCAGGGGGATATGCTAATGAGAAAATGGAAAGTAACCTGTTTCAACGGGTATCCAAACGCGTCGCCTCCCTCAAGGGAAGAACCTCAGGATTAACAGGACGAGTTACAGTTGCTAACTCGCTCATCCTCCCAATACTGTGGTACCAGGCCCACGCGATAGCCTTCTCACCTACCTTTACAACCTCAATTCGCGCGCTTATCCAGGGCTGGCTGTGGCCTGGCTCTCACCCTCCTATACGTATGAAAACACTATTTGGCCCACGCTCAAGCGGAGGCATGGGACTAATAGATTTTGAGAGCCATGCCAATTACATCCTAGGTACCTGGATAAAGGAAATCCTTGCTCCAGACCTCCAGCAACAACATTGGTCCAGAGCAGAAAGGACTAACTTTGCACAGGCGCTCAAATTAACCAACCCACATAGTCCACCCAGACTACTTTCATACCTTGCCAAGCACCCTACTGCAACGGGTCCGCATGGAACCTCCCCTCATTTCAAACATATTCTCCAAACTATCCGCTGTATCGGATGGACCATAGAGAACATGGGTACTATACAGGGTAGGGGACGACTCAGCCCCCAATTCAAATTAAAGAACTCAGAAAACCACCCCCAGAGGGATATGCTCGCAATAACCCCAAGCATAGCTAGGATAAAATACCTAGATATGTTGGACATTCCATATTATTTAACCACATAGAAGGCAATGTGTAAAATGACTCACCACCAAATCCTACAGCCAAGGATAAGAGCAAACGCCTGGCGCTGTCTGAGAAGGACCTATAGGACGGCGGACCTCTCCAACTCCCTCCACAAAACATGTGCAGTATGTGGAGGGGAGGGATCCCTACATCACCGCCTAGAAACATGCCCCCCAACCAAAGCTATATGGCAGGAAGTGCACGCCTGCTTAAGATTCAAAACGAACAGGAATTCTCGATATCAAAGAGTATCTTCACGCTCCAGATCGAGTCACTAATCCCATCTACCCTCCGCTTCCTGATAATACCCATTGCAATGTGGACAATACACACAATTGCATTAGATGCGTTCAAGGGCATGGTCCCAACCATTCATGGGATTATTAACATATTTCATGTCCACTTACTAGAGCACTTCCAAGCCTGGCTCTATGGATATATGAGACCAAGACAAAAAAGCGCTCATAGAATCATGGTTCCCACTCTGGTTCCTCCACACAGACCCTTTCCTTCACACCTGCTTCATAGCAGGGGAAACCCCCTCGGAGTAGTGTACCAACCCCCCATACCTGGCAGTCCCGCTGGCAACAGGGGTAATTTGAGTACCCTGGGGTGCCCAATTTTTATATTTCTTAGTTATTCTCTTAGTTTCACATATATTCGGTAATGTCTGTCCCCTGGTCAGCTTACCTCGGTCAAATAAAAATAGTCTTGTTATGACTGTTGGAGAAACGGATATATATTTGTTAAGATGAAATTGACTATTGGGAGGGTCCATCAAGCTCTAGCATCATGGCCCAATTTTCCAAAGCTTTATCTCAAGAAGCCCATAAGAAGATACAAGCCTCGCTATCCGCAAATTTTATTAGGAGATAATAACTTTGCGCTTCCTATCCCAATATTAGGGACAGGAAATAAAGAATTTAAATTTTTGGTTAGAAATAGCTATCTAAAAGCAGAAGAAGGCCAAACAAAAATGGATGGCATAATGGTACCCTTTTACTCACTTTCTGAAAACAACTCTGACAAGAGCTTAAGAATGCCACTTGTAAGAATAGACAAGCGCGTGGCCAAGTTGTTTTGCTAGCTTCTATTTCTGATGATTCCTATGGAGGAAGTTGAGGCTATTTGGACCAACGTATTAACAACTATACCCCTATCAACTGCTACTTTCAGCCTTATTTCATCAGCCACCGCCTTTGTTAAATGTAACCCTAAATCACTCTGGCACTTCTCTTAATTGCCTGACAATTTTACAAGTATAATAGACATGGATTTATCCATACTTTCTTATTTTAATTTGAAATCATGATGGGAGATACCAATGACCATACTCAATTTGGTTACATTAATGAATTTTCTTAATCCCTATAGCCAGAATTTGGTACTGCTGAAAAATAAAGGAAATTGCCATTCTTAATTTAATGCCAAACACATTATTAATGAAGAGTTTGGCTGAGCAGAACTTATGATAGACTGACAAAACGCTTTTCTGGCTATTTACTTTTACCAGGAGAAAAAGTTCTGATTCTCACTGATTGCTTTTACTATGAGGATCAAGTATACTATGAGGCCAAGATTCTGAGTCATTATGACGCTCAAATCACTTTCTGCCAAAACTGTGAGCCTCAAAAAAAACAGTATTGGGCTATGTTACCCAAACTAAATTCTGATACTTTCATTAACAAAATGATAAATCACCTCCAGTGCTGCTCGCTTACTTTTAGTGCCCCTAATATCAAGCCCGTCACTAAACAGCCAAATATTCATTTACTCACCGCTACCACTGATAAGGATTTGAAAAGCATTGGCTGAGTAGAATTGGGATATTTAATATCACTAAAAATTTAATAATCCCATCTAATGACCTAACCATGATGGAATGCATCCTTGTCAAAGATGACTCTAAGAATATGCCACAAGTTTGTTATGGCTCTGTGGAATGAGGCAAATTTTTGTTTAATTTCTTTATTTATTTATTTATTTTGAGTCAAGTTGATACACGTGACATTCACATGCTCACTGGGTCAGTTAATCATACTGAGGTTCCCCACATTGATATTGGCGTGTAAAACATATAAGATTTGGCCATCATGGACAGAGGAGCCCCCATTAACATAATTTCTTCAAAACTAGTGAAAAATTAGATACTGAACCCAATATTGACCATTGCAAAGAATATGGCACCACAAGACGTAATGCCTCTACCTCTCTGGGAGCATATAGCTTCTTACTTCTAGGGTTTGGTACTGATGTATTGTCAGCTTCTACCATTGTTTTACCTTATGAAAAAATGAGTTACTTATTGGAGCCTCTTTTATGAGGGAATATGGGCTGAAAGCGAATTTCTAGGAATGTATGTTGAAGGTAGAAGGACTACATGTGCGTCTTTATTATAAACAAGGATCCTCAGACAATGAATTAGCCTGGTGGGCATAGTTATCAAGCACCTGATTGATCCCTCCTGGATTGGTTTTCCAACGTTAGATAAAGAAAAGCATATTTTTCATTCACGTTGAATCTTAGCATAGAAATTAATGTGCATACTGTGCCTACATGGCTTCTAGTGCCAGTGGAGATTTGATTCTGTGACTCAGCTTGATGCCACCTCTCAAACTTCCTAATTTGGATATAGAGTCTACTGAAGGAATTATTCCCATTGAATATTATAAAGGTGGCCAAAGTACCTTTATCTACCTCAGTTCCTCTTAAAGTATAACAAGATCTTACTCCATGCTGAACAAAAGTGTACTATCAAGTCTGGGCATCAGGCCCTCGTTGGAACAAATATCAATCTGAAAATTCCTGAAAGATTGTATAATAATGTTCTTCCAAAATCCGTCAATCTTGAAGGATCCCGTTGTAGATTCTTTTGCTATTTATCTACACCATGGAGATCAAGGTGCCTTTGAAAGACACCTACTCTTACCCTGTGAACATTCAGAAGCATAATTAATTACTTATGTTTATGTGCTGCCTGGCCTAGCGGCATCCTTGTTCTAGTTATCATCTTTCCCCGCTCATTCATGTGTTGTAGTGTTTGGTTAAATAGGGTAAATTTTTAAAATCTGGACTGACCAACCGTTCTTATTCTTTAAACTATTTAACTCTGTACTTTTGACTAAGGTTTTAATTCTCGGAGCTTGATGATAAAAAACAATCTTTTTAATCAATCTACGATGTATTGCCTCAACGTAATGTCAATTTGTTGAATTAAGTTATGGCATATTGCCTTGCCCATGCGCCCACATTTTCATATGTTGTTGAATAACTATTGAGAGTCAAATCTTTATCTCCTCACTGGCAATATCTCCTGAACCACTGACTATCAATTTGCAAGTCTTTCTGGAGTCATAATTAATTCCCCTATTATTATATCATCTCCCTTTCACTACCAGCGTAAAACAATATTCAGAAGACTAGCCTCCAAAGATACAAGCCAATAATGTCTACCATTTTCCAGAATAACTATGCGCTTCTTGGTATTTTAACGTGTATCTTTATTATGATGGGATCAGAAAACGAAGAGGTTACTTTCTTTCACATAGCTTATTTTTAAGTTGCCTAAATAAAAACTCTTTGATGATACATCAGTTATCCTCTGTTTTAAAGTTACTGTATTCTTACGATTTTCCCTATCTATTATAAAAGTAATGACCTGTTAAGGCGTAACTTAAGCCTCCACGCTTATTACAATAGAGCCTTTTTTATTTCTCATATGAAAGTAAATTTGCATTTAAGTTCTATCTGTAATTAAAACCCCAAAAAAGTAAGAGCAGAGATCACGGCTATTGTAGATCAATCAAAGTAATATGGTTGATGGCAACTAAAGGTTGAGCCTTAGCTTAGAAGTAACTGAAAAAGTTAATTATTTTTCTCCTTTTAAAATTGGATAACCGTAAAGGGATGCTTTTTTCGTGATGGCTTGATCACTTCCAAATTAATTAATTGTGCTGTTAAACTTGATCTCACATTTGGTAATCACTTAACTAGAGAGTTTTCAACACAGGACATGTTGTTCAAACAGTAATGAATGTGCATCACATTATACAAATTTGTCGCTTCCTATATAGCACTCTCCTATGCATTTAAAAAAGATAATATGCTTTCCTGATCAAAAGTAAACTTCTACTTGAAAGAGTGTCTAAGGTTAGTTACAATTTAAGTAGAAAAAGCTTGGTAGTGACAGCAGTGTGAGGCTCAGAAGTGTCAGACATTTGACATGACAAAGAAAGACATAGCTTCTCAACTGGCGCTAAAATGTTATATTTCAATGACACAGGTCACTTTACCAAAATTTTACAAGTCACTGTATGAAGACAGAATCTTGACCTAAAAACCAATAGAAAACCTTAATTTTAGTTCTAAGATTTTTAGAAAACAAGGGATCAAACTGTAGTAATGAATGCTGCCAGTGTTATGGTTGAGTAACATAATTGAGGGGACAGATTGTAAGGATAAGGTTGGGTGTGAGTAGCCAAGAAGAAAAAGTTCGCAGGCTTGTCTGACCTAGAGCATACCCTGGACCAACGCTGAATAAAGGCAAGATATGATCAAGTTGGTTTTGGGGGTGTGCGTGATGGCCAGATGAGCGTTACATCTGCAGCATTAAAACTCATTTGATATTAAAAAATTATGATGTATATTAACATTTAATTGATAATTGAATTTTCAAGGCCCGTTTGATTTACAAAATTACTAAATCTGGGAAAATTAGCTACAGTCAATCACTTGAGTTTGATCTCAAACTCAAGCTATGGTATGATAGTAGATGGCAAGCTGCATTATTTGGTTTGTTTGGGTGCAGTGCCTCACTCAAAGAATGATGATCTATTCCAAAGTGTTTATTATTGTTTTCCCAAGACCAAACCTATCTCTTGGTCGACTTGCTAATAATAAACTCCCATTTATTTTGTATTTCTAAATATGCACATGTTTGGTAGATTTTTGCTGACTGTCACGAGGTCACATATAAAAGAAATTGTACATTTCTCGCTCTGGAGCCAATATGCATCTTTATACTTTGTAGTGCCATGTTTCCCATCTTATTAGCGGGTTATTCACAGGTTGTGGGGTGGGGCCTTCCCCACCACCTCTCTGGGTATACAAGTGTTACAGACATGCTCTGGACATTAGTAGACCAACCCTTTATTGGCCTCATTGGGATTTAATTTTGTGTTGGATTTTCTATTGGTGAGAATGGAGTGCTTTGGCTGAGCACCGTGGTTTTAAAGCTTGCAGCCATGGCGTTAGCATTTGTTTTGGTGGTGCGCCAGCTCAGAGTTTCACTGTTTACTGCTTGCAGTGTGACTCCCACCCTTTCAGCAAGTACGTGGTGAATTTGGACTACTTGAGGACAGTTTCTCCGTCTTTCAATTTTCCCAACGCTTCTTTTAACTATTATAAACACAGCCCTCGCTTGCTTTCTCCTGGCGTTGAGTGGCTGCGTCAGCCTTTACCCTGGTCTCCTGCCTGTGTATTTTTCGTTTGGGAATTTTGTCAAGGGTGGCAGAGGCGATAGAAAGTTTTAGGTGCCACCTGGATGTGGGTAAACCCAAGTTCTTTGTGCTTCAAACATTCCATAAATCATTCGCGCACCATCAGTTTAGGTACCTTTAGCCCCCTATTTTCTATGAATCTACTTGGGTCCTTTTCATATTTGTGCCCAAAATAGTTAAAACGGCATTTCTTCTTATGTCCTTAGGTGCTTCCACAAGGAACTCCCTGGTAGGGCAGGCTCTCCTTGCCAACTTAGATCATTTGATTGGAGCTCCTTGTGGGGATTTACCCACCCTAACAAAAAAAGGAGATGTTAATTGGTCCATTATCGCTTCACTCAGGCTTCTCCTATAGATACTGGCCTTTAAAATTCGCGCACGATTTTTGGGAGGGATCTTATCTTTCCATTCCCTCATTTTGGGGAATTTTGAGGGCAGGCAGTGGTCTAGCTCCATGCTTTTAATAAATATTTCAGCTGGTTGTGCCATCATGATGTCACCTGCGTCAGCCCCTATAAATACAGTGCCTAAAACTATGGATTCTTCTCTTAATGTGTCAAGGCTTTCTACTGATTCTCATTTCATTTTTGGGGAAATTTGAGGGTTTTGGTGAGACTAGCCCCAAATTTAATAAAAATTGTTCATCTGATTTGGTTACTTTTCTGACACTCTTTTAGGGGAACCAGCTGAACCATCAGCGGGTAGGTTAGCTGTGATGATGTTAGATAGCTATGAACAGTCAGCTATCAGAATGTTATGATGTCATTAGTTCCCAAATACGCGTTTCTAAACGGAAGTTATTAAGTGAAACGAATCAATTGAAAACTCTCATTGGTCAAGAATTGCAATAATTCCTGTGTATTAAATACTTCTATGAACCCGCGCCTGTGAGCCAAGATGAATAAGAGGACTGAAGAAGTTGAGTAAGAATTAACTCTCCGATTTTGGTAATTATTCTACTGCTGAGGGTACTTTGTGGTATATATCTTGAGTGGTAAGGGTTGCAAACTACCTTTACCCTTCTTTGATGGGAAAACCTATCCTAGGTTTGTGATAATGTCTAGAGAAAAAACTTTCTGGTGAACTGTTAACGGTATCTGTAACTAATAAAGATTATTCTGGATATTTCCTACTTTCTACTACTCTTTACTTACCCTCTAGGAAATTCAGCGCAATTATTTTGGTAATTATTGAAGATTCTGAGAATTTTATTGACCTGGACCTGTCTGACTACCCTGTTTGTATTACTTACATGGTGGTATGGCTAGTTCCGGTGCATCACAGGGTATTCCAACTCTGAAGTTTCAGGGGTTAGTTGGTTTTCAATTAGTTAACTACCTTTTGGCTAACAGCTTCTTGGTAGTCAAAAATTTTGTTCAATTATCCTGGGCATTGAGTGTTGGCAAAAGTTTGATATCCAAATCAGTTTGAAGGATAACACCTTGATTGTATCTCTTAAAAATGGACAGGTGGTGATAATCCACATGTTAGAAGGATAATATCAAGGCTATTTGCCCGATGGCCAAATGTACACAAACTTGTCCTTGCACCCCTGATGAACCCCGTTTCTGAAGTGCCCCTTACTTATTGCTTGTAAAAATTGGAGTCCTCCTAAGATGTTTCTACTTCAATTTTTCTGCCAGAGCATTATGAGATCTATTTTAACTTTAAGCTCACAGCGAACTCGGTGCACAATTCCTGTTTTATCTAACCTTTGACGTTATGAGAAAGAGGCAGCTTTGGATGTGTGGGTCACGGAGCAGCTAGCCAAGGGGGCCATATTTTGGTAGACCTCCCAGTGTGCTCACCTCTTCTCTTTGTGGGAAAAGTAAAGTGTCTCTACGCCTGCATGGATAATGGCAACCTAAACAATGCTACTATCCCAAATCTGCATCCAAACCCTGTGGAGGCACAAATTTTTCGCTATATGGAGAAGTCTAAGGTCTTCTCAAATTAGGTTTCTTAAATGCTTTTTAATCAGATTGCATCAAGAAAGGCAAGAGTGGCCTACTGCATTCTGAACCAGGAAAGGACTTTCCACTTCTTGGCCATGCCTTTTGAGCTCAAAAATTCATCTGCGATCTTACAACGTCATATTGATGTGGCCTTGGGATGGTTGTGGGGCATATGTGTGGTAGCTACATGAATGAAATTCTGGTTTTTTCTTTTATCCAGAATCCCACGCAATCCACCTGCAGTAAGTAGTTTTTCATTTAGGCATTGAAGTTAACCCTGAAAATAATTAAATGCGAGTATTTAAGTCCCAGGTCACATTCTTGGACAACATCAATTTCAACAAAGGCCACATCATTACTCTGGACAAGGAGAAGACAATTCATAGGTGTCCCACATTGACCTCAGTTAAGGATCAAAAGCTTTTTGGAGATTGCACTTTTATGAAAAAGTTAATACCAAGTCTTTCTGAGGTATCAGCGCCTTTATATAAGGCTAGTGGTGTCAAAGTTCTTCAGTGGTCCCCTGCATTGGAAGATTCCTTCCAAGAAGTGAAGTGTACTCTGCTGTCAATGTTGGTTCTCCAACACGTGGATCTTTAGATGGAGTTCATATTGACCACAGATGCGCTCAACTTTGCCATCACTGCTGTGCTCTTACAGAAGGTGAAGGTGGAGGCGAGCACTCCAGGGATATTTTTCCCGGAAAATTTCCATGTCCAAGTTGAATTATGCAGTTCTTTACAAAGAACTCCTGGAGGTAGTGGAGTCACTAGCCTATTGGCGTCATCATTTACATGGCTCTTACTGGCGATTCTGCATCCTCATAGATTTCTGTGCACTATTGTATTATCATGCTCCTCGTGTCCTAACCCCTTACCAACCTGGTGGCATGAGACACTGGCTCAATTTGTGCTCTCCTATGAGTTTACAAAGGGTAATGAGAATGAATTAGCTGACGCTACAAGCCAAAACCCTGCGTTGGCATCTGATCCCAAGGAGGTAGAAGTTGCACAACATCCATTTGGTGATATCTCCGTTTAAAATTGCATCTGGGCAACCACCTTCTTAGTGGGCATGCTGGTTCTTGCTTCTCTGGAGAACCTGGATGAATGTAGTATGTTCAGAAAGGTAATCATTTCCCAGTCTCTATAATTGGAATGTGCTATAGTTCACCAAATGCAAGGTGAATTGAGAGGATAGCACCAAGGGGTACCATGTAAAGGAGGACTTGATATGGTTCCAAGGGTGTTTATGGGTCCTGCTGGCCCCATACGTCTGGAAGTGATTAAAAAGCGCTATGACAGCATCACTGTAGGACATTCTTGGAAGGCTAAGACATTGGAGCTTACCGCTTTACCTACAACTGGAAGGGGTTGGCCGCACAGGTTGCCATGTATTATAAGGAGTGCCTGATTTGCAATAGGATGATGCCAAAATACAGCCTCTTGCAGGGTTGTTGGTACCAGTCCATAAGTCATAGGTGCCCTTGACTTCCCTAACAGTAAGTTTTTATTGCGAAATAAGCTTCTATATGCTATGACACTATCATGGTAGTGGTGGACAGGTTTACAAAGTTGCCCCAATTAATTCCTTGTAACACCGCAGTGAAAGTGGCATAAATGGTAGGCTATCTATTTTGCGTGTGCTTTTCCTCCATATGGTGCCCCAGAAGATTATAAGTGCTTACAGACCCCAGTTAACAGCTGTGTTTTAGGAGGAGTTTTAAAACACCTCAATATTGTCCGTGCTGCTTCACTGCTTACCATCCCCAATCAGATGGACAGACATTGAGTGTGAACCAGTGGCTAGAGAAGTTATTTTGGTTTTACACCACAACAAATATTCTGATTGAGCTTCCCATCTTCCACTGGCTCAATTTAGTTACAACAACGCCCAACATGCTTCCATTGGGCGCTCTCCTTCTTAGCCAACTGTGGTTTTAACCCTTCATTTAATATGGACCCAGCGGTGTGTCCAAGGTGGGAGCGGTGATAAACTTTTTAAGGCCATCAAGAAATTACACCAAGGGATCAACACCAATTTGTAGGCCTCCATGAAGTATCCAAGGAGAACGCAGATAGGAAGAGGCGGGTGGGCCAGCCTACAAGAAAGGAGATCTTGTGATGCCAGATGCTAAAATATCCCAATTGAGCAGCTATGCAGAAAATGGGCGCAAAGAGGATAGGATCTTGCCACATTGTCAAAAAGATGGGCCACGCCTCATATCAGTTCTATCTCCCTTCACCATTTCAGATCTTTGTAGTGTCTTATGAGAGCAGGTTGTTCTTGTTTCAGGGTTCCCCGCTTAGACCCCAGTGGCTAATAGTGGTAAGGACCCTTTAGCTTGATGTAAAGGAGTTGGTAGCTTCCCATCTCATGAAAAGGAGACTGTAGTACCTGGTGTCATGGAAAGGGGTTGATGCAACCAAGAATAGCTGGGCTCCAGCGCGTGGCTGTTTTCATTCTCAAGACCTTATTGATGCGTTCCACATGCATTTTCCCAATGCATCGGAACCCAAGGCTAAATCAATTGTTGCCGCCATGAAGCTGACCGTTTCCCACACGAACTTCTCCCTGCCTGAAGCCCCTGGAGGAGGGGTTGAGCAAAAGAGAATGGGAGGGTAAGGTCATGGTCGAATGACATAATTGAGGGGACATATTGTAATTATAAGGCTGGCGGGAGGAGGTTAAGAAAAATAAGTTGGTAGGCCTGCCTGACCTGAAGCACACACTGGACCAATGCTGGGTAAAGGCAAGATATGCAAAAGTAGACCTGGAGGTGTACATGATGGTCAAATGAGCGTTGCATTTATGGCGTTAAAATGCACCAGTTATAGAAAATTATGATGGATTTTACAGTTACTTGTTGTATGAGGTTTTGAGACCTGGTCAGTTTGCAATATTACTAAATCAGGGAAGATTCAAGTACAGTCAATTACTTGAGTTTGAGCTTACTTGAGCTTCTTTATGATAGCCAATGGCAAGCTGCGTTTATTGGTTCGTTTAGAAACAGTGTCTTGCTCATTAAATAATGATCCAAAAAAGTGTTTATTTTATGTTTTCTAAGGCCACCTCTTTTATTTGTTGACTTTCTGATTGACTTCCATCTATTTTGTATTTTTTATGCACATGTTTGGTACTGTTTGCTGACCTTCATGAGGTCTCAGATAAAGTAATTTTTATAACTTTTGCCCTGGGCCCTTTTTTCACTATTCTCCTTTGTGGTGTTATGTTCCCATTTTGTTAGCGAGTTGTTCCCAGGTTGTGGGGTGAGGCCTTATCCACGCCTCTACAGGCACGCAAGTTTACAAACACGTTCTGACAGCCAGTGGCTCACAGGTTCACTCAGGTAATCTTCTAGTTAGGCTTGTACCTCTTTTCTTCAGAAAATGATCCTCATTCCCTTGACAATCACCCTCAGATTTGGTTCCTCTACCATAGATCACATTGGTGCTTCATGGTTAATAATAAGCCCTCAAGGATGGTAGACTAAAATCGTGCTATGTAATTTGTGTCAGAAATTTAATTACTAAGGCTTGAGGCGTTTCATTAATGGTGTAATATTCCAGATATAATTAAATTTCTGACAGCTGACCATAATATATAGGACCCTATTATTAATGATTCTACACTGGCATGGGGGCATGTAAGATAGTAAGCTAAAAATAAAATTGGAGGCGAAGTGATCAAGGACATGGCATCAATGGACAAAAATTAAAAGAGCACGTATTTCTTTGGTGGAGCGCATTAAGTCATTTACTTGTGTTCATGGTCTCATCACTTTTGCTGAGCATCAACTTGTTTAATATGTTAAAGCAGTGGACACCGCCAGCCTCATAGATGAAGAAAACCCACAACTATACCTCCTGATACCACATGCACTAATGCTCTTACCCAGATGTTGTCCACCATGTCCACCAGCTAAAGCGGGATCCAGACAAAAGTTTCACCAAAGCTTCTTCACCTTCTGATATTGCTTCCTGGGATATTACTGAGGTGCCATATTGGGATTTTTTTATTTTATGATAATCCCTTTATTTGGCTCATTTGCAAATAAAGATGCGTGGCATCTCCCCCTTTTAGGTTGGGCACCACTAGTGCTAAAGAAGAAATTTCCTGGCGGAGATTTAAGGATTTGACATGTAGTAGGTCAGCTTGGCAGCCAACTACTATATATCAGGGTCGCATGCTGAAGTAAGATATTCTTGTCAAATCCGCTAATCATTTGTTAAAGTACAAAATTAAATATATAATATAAATAACATATCAAGATGGTTGTCCAAATCAATTACACCATTTCCTCCCATTTGACCAAACATCAGGAAGCAAAGATATGAGGAGGTCTACTAACTTATTGAGAACTTGGGCCCGTTGGCCTAAAACTCTGTTAAATTTTTTAAGAACATAGTATGCACCCAATTAATAAGGTGACTTTTAACCAGATCCTTTAGAGTGTAGGCATCCATAGAAATCTTCTCTTAGATCTCAAAAGGCTCCTTCCATATGTGCTCTATATTGCTAGTTCATCTGAACCCATGGCTATCATTTTTATAAACAAGTTCCCAAACATGAAGTGGAGTAATTGCCGTCAGTCTACGTTATCTCATTCACATTATCAGTTTTTGAGCCAGCATATTGGAATATATAGCGCTTTGTATTTGGATTAAAGTATGTGTCAATGTTTCCATATAATTCGTGGGAGTCATGGCTTCTTGACTGGCATAAGACTATAATATTGGTGGAAGCGCTGGTTGCTTCCTATGAATTAAAGTAAAAAAGAAATGTCTTATGCTGGATGATAAGATATGATATAAGAGAAAACAACGGAAAGCAAGAAAAAAACTCTATTTGGAAGCTTTTGCCATAATTATTTAGGTAAAAACCCCAGTGAGAGTAGCTTTAACTCATTTTATGGTGATATCAGCCTCAGGGTGGTGTGGAATGAACAATACCCCGTGTGTACCACTAACTTATTGTGCTTGGAGACCATCTGGGACGTAAAGTTGCTCATTAACCATCATCAGCAACTAAGGACAACCATACTAATAGATGATATATTCTAAGATGAACTTAGCTGTCATAATGCGTCCAAGTCATTGACCACGTTGGCTCCACCCATTTGGTGAGATCAATGGCCACAATTAAATATTTTTTAATTGCTCTGACGTATTGGACAGGGGCCACCACATCAATAAAAATGGTATGCCATGTGAAGTTTGGTTCAACCAATTGTTAGGAAGTGGCTTTCCAGTAGGGCCCATCCACCTGGCACTCCTTTTAAACAGCGGAGGATCTCATAAAAGTCAAAAATCATAGAATCCCAATACTGACGCTGCTTTAATAGCTCAAACATTTTTGAAGCCGCTTTGCCATATTGCTTTGTAAACCTAATAATAATGGTTTGCTCCATTAATTAGGTATCCAAATTGTTGATTATTTAGAGCTTTAATATGATTTTCTTTTTGGATAACTGTACTTCCATAAATTTTATAAGTAGCGCTGATCTTCCACTAGTTCATTATTATATTGCTGATTCATCATTTTTTTAGATAATCTATTAACCACATTGTCCACCAAGGTCATGGTAGGTAATCAAGATATTCCATCAGCGTTTTGATGTGTAACGCTGAGTAAGTGCTGAAATTATCAAAGGCTTGTAATTTCAAAGTCCATTTTTACCAAGTTTTCCCTCCAGACCCTTTTTATTTTGTAACAAATGATGAGAGGCATGATTGGTTACAACAGTAAAGTGTACTCCATGGACGTTGTTGGGATTTTTACCCACCTTACCCAGCTTCATTGATATGTTTAATCTGCTTATCCACTAGGGGATTCATACCACTAGTGGATGTTGGTGTTATCAATTGTATATATGATTACTATTAGTTAGAGATATAGTATGTGTATATCTATATAACCACCAGATTACGATCTACTATATTGATGAGTGTTTTGTTAGAAATGATCCCCAAAGTCAAACAAGTGATTAGAATGTCAAAAACATTATCAAACCTAATTTAGATGTAGGAGTCAATCAGGTTTAGTAGCTGATTTAGTAAGGGGTATACGAGTTGCTAGTGAGTAATGCCACTAGTGATTAAGCAAACTTTTAGTTACCCTTATCTGGATCATAAGCTGATGTTTATAGGTAAGAGTCCCAAAATCTAGTCAGGTTCAATTAAATAAGGGTAATTTGATGAGAGTTAAGTGAAGAAGTTGGGACACATTCTTTGTTTCAATTCAGAAAGAAACTGAAGTCAAGTAGGGTAGAGAACCCAATCAATTTGATGATTGAAATCATTGTTTTACATGTCCCTGGATAGTAATTCATTGGCGACAGCCACTGTTCCCAATTTGGGGTTCCAACAAAAGAGTTGTGCGCCAAATTCCTTATAAATTCCCTTTGATTTATAAATAATAAAGCAAATAAAATAGAAAAGTTCAAATTCTTTTATAATTAGACTGTTTTTGCTCTTGTGCTTAGAGTTGTTGGAAGGACAAGAAGATCTTTTGTCTATATTATTGCTATCTCCATGGACTCTGCATGATGAGAAAGTAGAAGAAACTTTGAATGTTATCAAAAGTTATTCTGTGCCAGATGAAATAAGTGTAATACATTTTCCCTCTCAGCTGAAAAATATGAATGTTTTAGGTTGAATTCAACCAAAAAGTGGTAGTGTCAGCCATTTGCAATTTTCTGATGCTACTAAGAGCGATTTTAATGATAATGTTCATTTAATGTTGAGGATATTGGCCAATAAACCTGGCTGATTCATGGTTGAATCCCGTTAATTGGGGAAAACCATTTTTCAACCTGCATGAGCAATAAATGAAAAATCAAACAGTCAGATTACTCCAACCACCTGACAGACCTGGGGGTGGCCATTGGAAGGCACTCCCCACTCACTACTAAGTCCTTCAACGCACCTATGAAGGGACCCTTCCCCCTTTTATAGGTGTGGCAGAGTTCCCCCAAGGTGAAAGAAAATCTGTTAATGGTTATTGGCCGAAGTTTATACAAACATTACCTCACAGTTATTTTTTGGCCAATTATAATTCCCCTTCTATCATTCCGCTAACATGAATTGAGTATCCTGAATTCCAATATGCTGTTCCCCCATATTACCTAATTTGGACTAAACTAAGCTTATTCCAAACATATCCTCAAATCCCCTCAACCTTCCAAATAATTTAAATACTGAATGGTCAAGTATTGAGGGGGATTGCTTTCCTTATTACCCCATTTTATCTAGAAAACTCTAAAAACCCAATTTTTTACTAGCTTAAATTTATTGAAACTTATTACTTTTTTTTGTGGGATCCAGTGGCGTTAGCACCAGCGAGAACAAATCATCTGTATTCCTACAATAGTGAAAAAGTCCCTACATTTCCAGAATACCATTCAATATTAGGGAGAGCATTGTTGGAGTTGGACCTAATTAAAATCTTGGTTATCAGAAGCTCAACTTTTGTAGTAGTCTTTATACTACTACTACTCATTATACTCTATTGTCGTTAATTAAACAACGTAAATAAAGAACCTGTTCAGTTGACCAAGGGAGCCAAAGTGAGTTATTATCCAGATAGACGAAACAAATCCTTATGATCCAACAATTGGTGCTCAATTGAGTCACAACCAGCTATAGTTTTATCTATTGGTGCTCACTACAGAGTGTAATTGATAATAGAGAATTTAATAAGTAAAGTTTATATCAGAAATTTCTATTAAGAAAAACTATTTAACATTTTTAATGAGCGCAAGCCTTCAACAAAAACGCTTTAAACTTGGCGTCATAGGAAGATTTCAATGCATTGGAAGACAGGTGATGAAAACCAAGGAAGAGGTCGAACAAATGAGAAAATTAGCAATGACCTTTATGGAAAAGTCAACTTTTTGAAGCGAAAGGATGGTGAACTAATCTGAGAAGTATTATTTCAGAAGACCAAGCTAAAGGCAGACTGAGAATGCATACACCAGCTTACTTTAGAGATAGCGCAACAGTTAAAGTGCATATAAGAATTGGAGATCCATAAAAAGCGTTTGTGAACAAATGGAGGCGGAAAAAGCTGACAAAAATATGCCTGAAACTTAGTTCTGGAATAATCACTCACTCAGAATTATTCCTAATCATTTGGAGCAATTTTGTAGATGACCCCTGAAGTTACTCTCATGATCAATAGAGTTGTCAAACAGAATTCACCTACTAGTGGAACCACAGATGAATTTTAAAGCACACCAAAATTACCCGCATTAGATAGGGATACCGCCCCTGCATTTTCTAATTATTTAAGATTACGATGTTCAGTTTAAGTGACTGACAAAAGGCATTATCCATCTTGAACTGCAGAAACTGATTGTCAAAATCTGGTGTTACCTCATCTAAATGGGGGACATTTGGTCTAAAATGAGGCCAAGAAGCCATTGTGCTAGAATTTGGAAGCCCTACGTGGATGTCTAACCACAAGCAGTAATTTATGGTATATAATTTCTGATAAAATAAGACCTTATTAGCTTTTGCAGAATGATTCTACCATGAGTCACAGGTTCTGGCTGGAAATAAGTGCCAATGGATTTAGATGCTCAAATCATGATGCAACCGAAATCATGGCCCTATTGTGAATTGCACTAAACCATGGCTTCAATGTTAATGGAACTAATGTCCACATTTAAAATGGTGGATCATTTGGAGATTTTGAGGAGCCACTTTGAAGTCCCAAACTAATCATTTAAAGTGATCCAAACTTAAGCTAAAATAGTGTAAAATTTATAGGATGAATAAGGAGCAATTAAATAAAGTTGTGCTGGTAACAAGCCTATAGTATATAAATGAGTGACATAATGCAGATTTGCTGCCACCAGTGTGAAACCTGGACATGTAGCTGCCCAATGTTGAGCATGAAGTCCAAGATATAGGTAACCTTAGTTCAGGCGAAAGATAATGAGGAACAGTCAAGAGTCAGGAAAAGATCCTGCAGTCTAGAGAAGAAACACGCTGGCACTGCAGTATAACCTGTTCCTCCCAATATTTTAATTAACGATATAGTTAACAACGATCTTTTTGTAGATTATGAAATAACCAACCCATTATATCAGGTTGTTAACATGGATGTAAACGCCATTATACAAGCCAAAATGAAGGGAATCACTCTCAACATTGTAAAGAAAGTGGCTCAACCATACAATCATCAGCTAGAGTACATGTTTAAATCTTCAGAGAACAAGGAAAAGTTATTCAAGATGAGTTTAGATGCAGCAAACATATTCATTTCAATTAGTGCGATTAAAAAATCTTTACATGATCTAACTGCACAATTAATTCATTCTATTGATTTGGCAAATAATGCTGCCATTCACTCGGTAAATACTCTATTACAATATTCTTAGTGTACCTATGCGGATATCCTAGTTAACCAATTGAGAGTAAGGGTAATCATTGACATTGAAGCGTCCATCAAGATCGTTCTAACAAAATTGGTGAAATGAATGAGATGTCACCAGACCTAGAACACTGAAAGGTATACAGATGGCTGGACCAAATATGACAATATCCTGTGGAGCTTAAAGTCTGCTTCCACTCTGGTTTGGTTCACTTGCAGTATCAGCTTCCACTATTGTGATGGCAAACTAGAATTACGATATTGTAAGTCTGGGGAGCATCCCCTCCGCTTGGACCAGGTGGCATTCTTGTTCCCACAAAAAATGGTCCAAGAAGGCCAGATGTCCCTTCTCATTTCATAGGGCGACCTCTCCCATGTGGTGAACGAGCAGTGGGTAACAGCTTACCCTTTGAGGACCCCTCTACTTATCCCAGTATCAACCTTGGACGAATTATGTTGTGAATCAAAGAAATTTATGTCAAGCTAATAGAAAGTTGGCAATCTCATGGGTTGAAAGGTTTGAATTAAGTTGAGGGCAAAAAGCCTTTAGCATCAAGACTAAAGAGCACCAATTCATAGGAACAAAGCCCAACGGGCGTGTACCCCTGATGAAGAAAGCGTCTAATGTTGAATCTTTGGTGGACTCAACAATGACTTTGCGCCATCATTGAAAGTTGCCGCCAGCTTGGAACCCTCCAAAAAATATCAAATTCTTTTCCAATGATCCCACTTGATCAAATGGATGTTAAAGCGACGGGGTGCGGGTGGATTGATTGCCCCAAACCCATTACTGACCTCTTGGGACCGCTCATACATAAGGTTGCCTTGGAAGTTCACATTGCCTATCAGGTGAGACGCCATCGTGATAATTGTCAGAGCTGCAGAAAATCCACAATTTGGGCATCTGTTGACAAACAAGAAGAGTTTTTGGTCTGCAGCTAATCTTTTTGAAGTTGAATCAAAATAAGTTCGTTTTCCCTTCCCCTCTCACTCAAAGTTCGCCAAGTTAGGTCGAATCTTGGGGGCCCCAATCCTGCACTTTCCTAAGTTATTCCTCAAACTAATTGTCTATTTAAGCAGTTGTAAAACACTGAGTAAATTAACTGTTGATTTTCTTATTTTGAAAAACTCATTAAAAATCTTACCTCTCTAACTTATTTGGTTGAGTTCAAATTATTCTTTGGCAAACCACCATCTCCAATGTGGCCTCAAGGGCCTCTTATCAACTGGGCAAACCCAGTCATGTTAGTAGCTTTGGTTCCTACCTCAGTCAAATTGGGCTTATCATGCTAAGAATTTTGTGGAACTCTCCTTGATTGCGGAGGCCATTTACTAGCAGGATCTCATTATTTTGTGAGCCCAACTATCCCCACTCCAGGTGAGAAACCACCTCCTCATCAATGTTGTTGTACCCAATTCTCCTATGGGTAGCACCAAACTATTCAATCCAATATCGCAACTACCTATACTCAGGCCCAGTGGCCCTAGAGCTACCTTATATTGGTTCTCGCTGGGTTGAGTTTTATGATTGAGGCGTGTTAGCATTCAATTGTTACCTATCTCCCCGCACACTTTAAAGTTGTTTGAGTGGCAATGCCCCTGGCATTCTGTCTTGCCTTTTGGATGCTTCTGAATTCCAACTGGCAGTCTAGACTATACTTATATGCTGTTCCCTGAAAGATATAATAAAAGAAATGAAGTTCCTGAGAAAATATGGAGTGAAATGTAATTTTGAGGAGAATACCCTGACCATTTGTAGTCAGACCCTGCCCTTGGTATATCAGTGGTAAAAATACTGCCGCTGAATAAGAAGAACAATTTTGTAAACTTGATTTACAACGACGACATTATTCATCAAGTACAAGTTGGTTTGTAAAAGATGGATAGAAATGCCGATGGAGATCCTTGAAATCACAGGATAGAATTTGAGAGCAAAAACAACTAACACAATGATTGGGACTCAAATAATTCTTAAAACAGGGTTAAAGCTTGAACTCTAAGAGCAACTATATGAAGAAGTCATTGGCCCATAAAGGTTAATCAGTAATGAAACCATGGGTAGTGCCAGGATAATTATGCTGGGAAAAGAGAGATAAACGTGCTACTGGATAATCTGGGAAAGAAACTGATGAAAATAGAAAAAAGTTGTCATGCTTATACCTAATCCTGATGGCAGAGATCATCGATTCCATGATTTTGGAATGTTTTATTTAACTGAGGTAAGCTGACCAGGGGACAGACATTACCGAATATATGTGAAACTAAGAGAATAACTAAGAAATATAAAAATTGGGCACCCCAGGGTACCCAAGTTACCCCTGTTGCCAGAGGGACTGCCAGGTATGGGGGTTGGTGCACTACTTCAAGGGGGTTTCCCCTGCTATGGAGCAGGTGTGAAGGAAAGAGTCTGTGTGGAGGAACCAGAGTGGGAACCATGATTCTATGAGCGCTTTTTGTCTTGGTCTCATATATCATAGAGCCAGGCTTGGAAGAGCTCTAGTAAGTGGACATGAAATATGTTAATAATCCCATGAATGGTTGGGACCGTGCCCTTGAAAGCATCTAATGCAATTGTGTGTATTGTCCACATTGCAATGGGTATTATTAGGAAGCGGAGGGTAGATGGGATTGGTGACTCGATCTGGAGCGCGAAGATACTCTTTGATATCGAGAATTCCTGTTCGTTTTGAATCTTGAGCAGGCGTGCGACTTCCTGCCATATAGCTTTGGTTGGGGAGCATGTTTCTAGGCGGTGATGTAGGGATCCTTCCCCTCCACATACTGCACATGTTTTGTGGAGGGAGTTGGAGAGGTCCGCCGTCAAATAGGTCCTTCTCAAACAGCGCCAGGCGTTTGCTCTTATCCTTAGCTATAGGAGTGGGTGGTGTGTCATTTTCCACATTGCTGTCTGTGTGGTTAAATCATAGGGAATGTCCAGCATATCTAGGTATTCTATCTTAGCTATGCTTGGGGTTATTGCGAGCATATCCCTCTGGGGGTGGTTTTCTGGGTTTTTTAATTTGAATTGGGGGCTGGGTCGTCCCCTTCCCTGTATAGTACCAATGTTCTCTATGGTCCATCCAATACAGCGGATAGTTTGGAGGATATGTTTGAAATGAGGGAGGTTCCATGCGGACCCGTTGCAGTAGGGTGCTTGGCAAGGTATGAAAGTAGTCTGGGTGGACTATGTGGGTTGGTTAATTTGAGCGCCTGTGCAAAGTTAGTCCTTTCTGCTCTGGACCAATGTTGTTGCGGGAGGTCTGGAGCAAGGATTTCCTTTATCCAGGTACCTAGGATGTAATTGGCATGGCTCTCAAAATCTATTAGTCCCATGCCTCCGCTTGAGCGTGGGCCAAATAGTGTTTCCATACGTATAGGAGGGTGAGAGCCAGGCCACAGCCAGCCCTGGATAAGCGCGCGAATTGAGGTTGTAAAGGTAGGTGAGAAGGCTATCGCGTGGGCCTGGTACCACAGTATTGGGAGGATGAGCGAGTTAGCAACTGTAACTCGTCCTGTTAATCCTGGGGTTCTTCCCTTGAGGGAGGCGACGCGTTTGGATACCCGTTGAAACAGGTTACTTTTCATTGTCTCATTAGCATATCCCCCTGATTCTAGCCAGATTCCAAGGTGTCGGACAGAAGTGGTGGTAGGAGGTGTTGCAAAGGGTAAAATAATTGGGTTTTTTCTTCGAGTGTTGGTGTGAGGTTCTGATGTTGTGGCCTAATTGTTTGTGTATTTGCCTAAGAGGATGATTTCTGTCTTCCTTTTGTTTAGCGATGCATTGCTCACCTTGGAGTATTCCTCTAGAGTGCGTTCCAGCTGTCAGGCATCTTCATTATTTGCTATACCTGCTATGCAGTCATCTGCAAAGGCCAGTATCTTGACTGTTGGTTGTCCTTGTGCGGTTATCCCCATGAGACGTGAGTCAGTTACTTGGAGGAGCAGGTCAAAGCTGGAATTGTATAGCAGTGGGCTGAGGGGATCCCCTTGTTTGAGCCCTCTGTGTGGTTTGATATTGTTTGTTAGGAATCCAGGTCCGCATACAGCCATGGTTGCAGATTCTGTTAGGAGCATCGCCCATTTTATGAATCTTGGTGGGAGTTTGAAGGCATGTAGACATTCTTTTAGGTATGTCCAGCTAACACGGTCATACGCCTTTTCCTGATCCAAGAAGACCAGGGCACCAGTTGCTTTGGATTGGCAAATGTTTGCAACAGGGTGTATGTTGTTCCAGATTGAACGCCCTGGTATAAACCCAAACTGGTTGGGTGATAGGGCGTCAGATGCAATTGCGCCTAATCTAGCTGCTAGAATTTTTGTTAGAATTTTTGTGTCAGTGTTGGAGAGTGCAATTGGGCGCCAGTTGGCCTGGTCCAACTTGTCACCCTTTTTATACAAGGTTATAACATAGGATTCATGGCCTCCTGGTAATAGGCGTGTTTCCAACAAACTCTGGTTCATTGACGCCAATAGGAGGGGGGGCGATTTGTTGAAAATATTTTTTGTAAAATTCGTAGGGTATCCCATCAGGCCCTGGGCATTTCCTACGTGGTGCACCGCGAATTGTTTCCCAAAGCTCCTCCCATGTGATAAGGGATAGTATATTGTAATTTGGTGGTGTACTTTGTATCTTGGCAGTTTGAATAAATTCTTTAATTTTTTGTGGATCTGTTGGTATATTGCGATATAATTTGGCGTAATAGCGGTGTACTTCCGCCTTGACCTCCTCAGGGTCAGTTGCCACGGTGCTGTTGGTCTTTTGGACCTGCGTGCATGTGGGCTGGTTTCTGCGGGAGTGGAATTGGCAGAAAAAGTATGTTGAACAGGTTTCACCTTCCCTTATGAAATTACCTTTGTTCAATACTTTGATTCTGTGTTGGTGTTCAAAGATGAGATTGTTAAGTCGGGCTGAAATTTCTGCCCATTTGCATCCCCAATTAGGGCTATAGCCAGATCTCGGAGTATTTATTTCCAGGTGGTCTAGTTCTGCCAAGGTACGCTTGATTGTGGCTGTGTCCGCGGTGTACTTGCGTGATGCAATATGTCAGGTTTTGTTGATTAAATCTTTTTTGAAATTTTCCCATGTTCTGATGGGATCCAAAGTGAATGGGGCTGTGAATTCTGGGTTTGTAGCCTTTTTCAACCCAGTCAGATATCTCAGGCAATCTTATATTTTCTGGGTGAAGCTTTCTCCAAGGCGACACCTGTGTGTGGGATTGGGTTGGCGCTAACTGCACCGTAACTAATTGGTGATCAGAAAAATTGATCTTTTTTGTTGTAAATTTAGAGATTCTTGAGTGGTGGGATTGTGGGATGAGGATGTGCTCAATACGACTCATTGATATGAGCAGTTTCTCACGTATGTTGGGTCTTGTCATATGGGGAAGGATTGGTGAATTGGGAGGAAGAGCATCCTGTAAGCCAAGAGATGCCTTCATTGTGCGATATTCAATGTGTCCAGGTGGGTATCCCCTGGGATTAGGCCATTGATCTCTATTGGGGTTATCCCAGCAGTTGAAATCGCTTAACATGATGATATCTGGTGGGAGGGTGAGGGTAGAAATTTTTCAAAATTTTTTCTCTCAGTTGCAGTGCATGGTGCATAGATACATGCTAACGAAATTATTTCATCTTGGCATGTGATTGTTGCTACCAGGACACGACCATGCAAGTGTAATGATGAATTTGTAATTTTAAATTTTTTGTTGTTTTGGACTATCACCCCACAGTGAGACGTCCATACTGATTGTGATGGTGCGACCCTGGTTGACCAGGATTCTTCTTCCCCTTGTAGGCAGTGGGTTTCTTGGATGGCCAAGATGTCTACAAGAGGTTTTCGCAGGAATGCCAGCTTTTTGGCTTGGGACATATGAGCCCTGGCTTCCGCGATATTTAACGTCCCTATTGACACTGAGGTGCCCGCAGCGCCTCAGGAGCGGTTGGGAGGACCCTCTGGTCCTATCCCACTGCGGCTCAATTTGGCCATGCTCCACGTCTGTACTCCAACTCTTTCACTGCCATTGTTGGTTCCCTTGATCTGACTTAATGATTCAAGGGAATTGCGGTTTTTTGCATTTGCATCAACTTTTCCTGCACAGGTCTCATGTTGATTTGATGCGGGTTGTTGATTGGATTTTATATTTTTGAGGTTCAACTTTGTTGCATTGTGCACCGCATTTTCACCCAAATTGTGGTTGCATTGTTCCTCAGTATGTGCATGACTGATGACGCTTTATGGCTCAGTCTGGTTACTGTGAAAATTTTCGACCTGGGCATATTGTTCTGATTGGTTGGTTCAATGAATATCTGAGATATCCTCCTGAATTTGTCCGTGGTTAATGGCAGATTCTGCGTGTGCCGCCGCTTCAGCCGCTTCTCTCTTGCGGGCTTTTTGTGCTGCTTTACACTGTTTACTTGTAACTGGGTCCACGATGGAGTATAGTCCATCTTCACCCAGCGGAATGGGTGGTGGCCATCAGTCATTTTGGCGAAGTTTTCATTATCTTCGTCCATAGCTTCTTCACAAAAATCATTTTCCATTAATCCCTCTTTTATAGGGAATGCATGTTCCTTGTGGCCCAGTGAGCCACAGTGGTTGCAAATGGGTGGTGCGCGTTCCGGTGTAACTCAGAATGCAGCTGACTGGCCCCCATCTGCAAAGTGAAATTCTGCTGCACAGGGAATTCTGGATAAATCCTCTTCCATTTCTGGGAAGGGTTGATTACAGCAATATCTTTGCCTGTGCACAGGTCAGGCATTAAGCGAAATTGCTGTAATTTGAGTTGTTGGATTTCTCCATAGGCCACAAGACCTTTGCGGAGCTCCTCCTCAATTACCTTATGAGGAAGGTTGGTGGGGAGCGAGTCAAAGGAGATGAACAAAGTTTTTGCTTTGTTCCATCTGGTGCGCGCGGTGCGCACAAAAATTTTGCCCTCAGGGAGGGCAATTTCCACGCAGATTTTTGCTGCAGCATCAGCTTCATCAGCTGTTTCATAACCAATATCGATCCAGCCACAGCCCATGTTGTTGGTGGCTACATACACCGCGTGAGGGAAAAGTGAGGGCTGTGCCTCACATGTTTTCTCCCACAGGGTCGGTGACTCATCCCCAAGGAAGAGTCTGATCCCATGTTCCACCTTTGACAAAGGTTGGTTGAATTGAATGTACATGTATTGCGCGTGCTTTACAGTAAATACCATAAACCCAGACAGTGTCTGAGTTTGCGATTTCTTTGCAGATTGGGTTCCTGGTCCCCCTCCAGGGCGTTTCTTGCCCTTAGTTGCACTGTTAAGCGCACCGCTTGCTTGACGCTCGCCCATGTTGTATTATTTTTGTTAATAAAGTCGCCCATCTTTCCTGTGTGTGATTATCCAAATTTGCTGTTCATATTGAATTGTAGTAACTAAAGTGATTGTTAAGAGAAAGAAAAAATGATTTTGGAATGTTTACTGAAATGGGGTTTTAGTGGAAACTATGAAGTGTAAAGTTTTAGTAGTAAAAAGCAGATGGCTGATTTATATAAAGGCAGCAAAAAGTTTTTTTTGACTACTTGAGAAGTATTGAAGATAATCAACCATGATGACTATGAACTGGAATGAGCAAAAAACTTGATCCACAAAATTCAACACTGGGGAATATTTGTCAATAAGGATGAGACCTGTTCGAAGGTCTAGAGCTGCTGAACCTGTGGTCAGTGAAGAAAACGAAAAGCTAGAAGAGCATCAGCTCCTCATTCCATTGGTGAATATGGTAAGTCCAATCTTTATACTGAAAAGGAAATATGGATCATAATGAGTAGTAATCAACTATTACATTTAACAAAATCACTAAGAAGGATTCTTATCTACTACTAAGGATCAATGATGTGCTTGATGGCCTAGGGGAACGCCAAATACTTTTTGGTAATAGACTTAATTTGGGATATTGGCAAATAGAATTTTTAAAGGAGGACCAAGAAAAATGTGCAATCATTACCGCACAGGGACTTTACCAGCCTATCCAAATGCCCATGGATTGTGTAATGCGCCAGCCACATTCTAGAGAGCAATGGACTCTTCCCTAGTGATCTAAAGCTATCCTGTGTCTTAGCATATCTGGATGATATAAAGGTATTCAACAAGACCTTTATGGACCATTTGGAGCACTAGAAGAAGTGCTTAAGCTCCTGATAATAGTTAACTTATAATTCAGGCTGAAGAAATTTCACTTCTTCAAAAAGGAGCTTTAGTACTTAAGTTTTGTCTCAACTCCATCAGGATGCAAACCCAGCAGCAGAGATTACAGAAATTAAAAGGACGTTGATCCTAAAGAACGTTTTAGATATCCAAGTAAGCTTTGGGATGATCATCTACTGTCACTAACTCATTGAAAATTTTGCAAAAATCACAGAGCCTTTATTCCACTTATTGAATGATCCGAAAAGAAAATTCATGTGGAACAAAGAAGCCTAAGAGTCGTTCAATAAATTAGCCAATATTTGATGACCAGTCCTGTCTTAAAGTACCTTAGTTTCAATTGGGACTCTATAATCCAATCTGATGCATCATTGATGGCAATTGGAGCTATTTTAAGTCAAGTGGCTGAAGATGGGGAAGAACATCCAGTGGCCTATGTGATTAGACACTAACGCCAGTAGAGAGGAATTATACCAAGATGGAGTTTAAATGCCTTGAAGTGATATATGCATGCAAGCAATTCTGAGTGTACATCCTTGGAACACACTTCAAAGTGTCTAAGGACTACTCGTCTTTATGCTGGTTCCATAACATGAAGAAACCAGAGGGACGACTGGCCCAATGGGCTTTAAAATTATAAGCCTACAATTTTGAGATACTACACTGGGGCGGAACAGCGCATCAGAACGCTGATGGATTATCAAGATTGCCTGAAGTCCAAGTTATCTATCATCAAGCAGTCAAATTGTTCCAAAAGATGTTTGAATGCATTTTTGGGGACAAAACCTAAGAAATTTAAGGTGATAAAGAAGAGCTATGGATAACACCAATAAAAAAAATGGACATTATGTAAAATAATGGAATCAGTTTTTATTCCAAAGTCCGTTAGAACAATTGGAAAAAATCTGAGACGCACACAAAGTCATTGGCTATGGTGGCATAAGGAAAACCATGGACTATATTCACCAATACTAAAAGTGGTAATTGATCAACTATAATGCCGCCAACTACCTTCCCTGTTGTGTGGAGTGCCAACTTCACAAACTCCATAAGAATTTAACTATGCAGGCTAGTACACCAAGGATTTGCGTTACACTATGTCAGTAGATATGATGGGACCCTTGAGTATCAGTTCATGAGACGCAAGATGCATCATAGTGTCAATAGATCATCTAACTAGATGGGTCAAAAACAAGGTCTTGAGCAAAGTGGATGCTGTGACCACAGCTAAGTTCATTTTAAAACAAGTGCTTTACTGGCATGGATGCCTGCAGGTTTTATTAGGCGACAATGGAACAAATTTTACCTCCTATGTGACTCTAAGGCTTAACAAACTGGTGGTAAACCAAGGAGTGGTATTCATTTCATATTGACCAGAAAAAAAAGGAATGGTGTGTTGAATTTGGGGCTGGAAAAATACTTGCTGGTGCTTTTTGCCTCAAATCCAACAATACAAGTGAGGGACTTGTCTCAACGAATATATGAAAATAATGAAAGAAAATAAATTTAAAAGTGGTTTTTAATTCTATGTAATTTTATTATGTGCCATGCGGGGGTAAAAGAGAGAATATATAATAATTTATAATAGTATTAAAGCGTCAAGGCTTGGCGTTTGGACAGCTTGAGGAATTTTAAATTAGGTAAAATCTGATTCATACATATCAAAGCTCAGAAAACTCGCTTCACTTAGGCTGAATGATGGATGAGGAATTATGTTTAGCTAAGGCGTACCCATGAGGTAATGATTTGTTAAATTTTAGCCAGTCCCCACTTGCTAAAGTTATTTCACCTTGGGGGAACCCCTGCCACGCCTATAAACGGTGGGTGGTCCCCACATAGGTGCTTGAATGGACCTGGTCATTGCTGGGGTGTACCATCTGATGGACGCCCAATGGTCTGCTTTGTGGTCAGAGTAATCTGACTGCTGGATACCGGTTTAGTTGCCCATAAAGTATCTGAAATCGTGTTACCCCAATTTGCGGGGTTCCATTGAGAATCAGCAAAGGTCTTTTGGACAATAAAATCATCATTAAAAGTTGTATTATTTTTGTTATTATTATGGACTTGTAAAGGTCCAATATTCCCCTTTTTTGGCCAATTTTGCCCTGAAACAATTTTACCTTGAAGCCTGGAGGGCAAATGTCTGACATCGCCCCCCCACAAGAATTTTAGGGGGAGAATAAGGCTGTAGGAAGCGGCCATGTACTCAATTGATGGTTGTTGGGAAGTTGATATGACTGGATGATACACTACCCATAGTGGTGGATCAGAGAGAAAAATCGAGATGCATCTTGAGATTTATGGAAAAGGGTATACAGATTATAATCAACCAAAATGATGACCATTCTGTGATCGAGGGGAATTATGCCAAGATTCGATATAAATGAGAGCTTCTAGATAAGGTAAGATGAATAGAAGACTACTAAGCTGAAAATGCATCTGACTTGGGGAACTGAGATTTAAAGAGTCACATGGAGGATTGAAGAGGAGGTCTTTTCCAGGTGATTTAGTGTCTGCAGATATGTCTGAAATTTATATTAAATAAAGGTCAAGGGGCAATAGCTCCATATATAGTTTATCAAGTTTTATTAATAAGGTTGGCAATCTTCATATCATCCGATTTAGTTGCTCAGTGGCTAATACCCTGTGCAAACCGACTCAGCGGAATCAAGCCTATACACTAAGAATCAACAGTGGTGCTCACTTCAGGGGGCCACTGGTCAACTGTAGTTTTTCAACGATAGGATATGATGATGAGCCCTCATTTGTTCCAACAAAATTTGATTGGATTCCATGCGCGGTATACTGAAGAAGCACAGGAGGCACCCAACAATGAACTGACATTATTTACTGTAACCAACTGGGGTGTGATGAAGTTATGATCAATCTGTAACTAGGAAATTGCCCTGAGCTGACGACTGACCAACAAGGATGCTCCTCAAATGTGACTCCTCAGCAGCTGCGGGATATTATGGAGTGGCTGTTGCGCAGATATCGCTATATGAAGATGAGGCTGGTGAAAACGCCCTGAGTTTATTCTATAACTAACAAGACTAAGAAAATCACTATTCCCTGAACATGTCTTATTTGGATGCAACTACAATGGGGTTGGCTCGCCGCCTTGGTACCCATGGAGTTGAGGAATATCTAGTCGCTTGTATGAAACCATTGATTCTCCAGATACTGCATGTGCTGGCTCACCACAATATAGAAATTGATGCATTATGGTTTGCTTGAGCACTGCAAAATGATACTCACCTCCTGCTCGACTGCCTAAATCATTCATTTTTGGAGGTACAAGGGGCGCTGGTACAGATGGACCATTGTGTTGGGGACGTCCTCCATCAATTGGACATTTTGGTACTACAGTTAAATTTAGAATTACCTTATGTAATAAGAGAACTGCTGGATTGGCATGGCCTATCAGCGGAGTGGATTCAGGACGTAACAACGTTGGGGAATAATACTGAGCACTTTATGATGGAGCTAGCTGAATGAGCGGAAGCTCTCAAAGCTGTGATTGTTGATCTTAAGGAAAAAATGACACTGATGAATTGGCAAGTGGTGGACCAATCTGGCCCTTTATTGGCTGAATTAACCCAGCTTTGTATCAAATGGAGTACCCAGCAAATGGCAGATAACGCGCTTATCCTTTGGTCAACGTCTCCCAATTATCTCCAGCTTATCCGTCAGGTTACACAACTGGAAGTTGTTAGCCAGCTGAGCACCGACAAGCCTTCCCTCTTCTGATCAGTGAGACAAGAGAATATGCGGACATGCAAGGGCACCTTGATACCTTTCAACGGGCCAATAAGGAATTGGTATGGGAACAAGCCTCCCTCCTTAACCAAATAAATTGCCAATCAACAAGCGGATAATGCTAGCTGGTAGCACGCCCACCTGCAAAACATAATCAAAATGTCTCCTCACTATTACAAGCCATGGAGCAAAAACTGAACGCTGAGAGGGAATTCCTCTGGGAGTTGTAGCATAAGTATGAAATTCTGCAACAGGAATTCCAGAATGGGCGGTGTAGATGCTATTTGGTTAAAGTGGAGCAGTTGATCAATGAACATTTCTGGGGCACGCCAGAGCTGGGGGAAGTGGGGCAGTTAGTGGCGATTTGGGGGAAGAATGATATGGATCAGCAAATGAGTATCCCTCAGGCGTTACAATGGACCGCCCACGCGACACCACTTCTTCAGAGTCCTTTTTAAAGGATTCAAGTCTGTCCGGCTGGCCATATGATAACGCATAAAGGGGTGGTTCCCATAGCCACTCCAGAACCAATTCGCCTTCTCCTTGCAGCAGGAACCTGGAGCAAGGTGAAGTCATTAAAATCGAAAAATTACCTCCTTTCAGTCATGACAAGAATCTCCACAGTTACTAAAAGTGTTTTGAATTCACTGTGGAAGTTGCTTCTGATCAACAGAAAGTGAAACTGTTGCTGTCCACTCTAGACGTGGAAAGCGCAGATCAAGTTACCTGCTATCTTCCAAATAGCTCAGTATCCTACAAAGAAGTTAAAGCGATTGTTCTCTAGCTGTTCTGGGGCGCTACCAAGATGGCCCAACGGGAAGCCGACTTTATGACTATACAGTTTCACCAAAATGAGACCCTGTTAGAATTTGCTAAGCATTTTTCGGTGGAAGCACATGTCCTACTTGGAGCTAACATTTTATCCTCCGAGGATGTCATTATAGTGATGATGGCAGCTATCAAACCACATTGGGAACTATATAATGCTATGTCTCACATGTTGGATGGAGATGCTGGACTTATTTGAATCGTGAACACCTTTCAATGACTCTCCACCACAATCAGCACCCCCAACATAGCCCGCAAAACCTCTGCTGTCTCCGCTCCAAACTCTTCAGGATATGGACCGCAGTGACCAAGTTATCAACTTCTGGAACGTATTCTCCCCTCATATGAGTCAGTGGACCCCTTTTAACCCATGTACGCTTCGCCAGTTTGTCCACAACCTTGGAACCATACTGGCAACTTCCAAACTAGTCCTTCCGCCACAAGCTATATATGTGAACCTTTATTGAACACTTGCTTCCAGTGCGGATGAAGAGGGCATTATGAGGGTAATTGCCCTAGCAAACCACAATTGTATGCAATGCCAACTGAGAAAAATCAAGCATGGAAAAGCTTGAGCGGAGTAGAGACAGGACGCTCTACCTTCGCTAAGTCCAATTCACTTGTCCCTAGCAATTCCCAAACATCTTTTATGTAGAATTCAAAACTCAATTGGATGATTTGTTTTACCAGCAGCTTCTATTGGATACCCCTACTTCCACTTCTGAGAGTAAAAGTTCACCCCAGAGCCCCAAGTTCCACCAGGATGTGCAAAAGCCATATGCGTGGCAGATCCTGGAACAGACAGGCACCAGCAACGCGGATCCCTCGACTAACGTTGCCTCTTTAGTAGGGGTTTAATGTAGCCACAACGGTGGAGAAAATCGCTAGTGAGTACTCTCAGGTCAGCAAGGGCATCTCCTCCTTTTTGACTAACACAAAGCCCTTGGACATACATGTAATAAACACTGATGGTTCTTCTTACTTGGAATGTACTTACTGTGACATTTTCGTTCAAAACACAAAAATTTGCGCTATCATTGACATGGGCCCCTGTGAACATAATCTCTACATGGTTGGTGAATAAACTTCTGTTGAAACCAGATGTGGACCATCAAGTAGTATATGGGACTGTGGGAACGCATAGCACTGTGTCTGAAGGAGCATATAGCGCGTTGCCTTTATTATTTGGTCAGTCTGGGCTTCTGCTCCAGCGGTGGCTTTGCCAAATAACAATTATGACATGTTAATTGGTGCAGCATTTATGATGAAATTTGGTGTTGTGGTAAATATGGCGGAGGAAACTCTTACTATTTTAAGCCAACAGGTCCCCATATATTTTACCTCTTGTGGAATCACAATGGATCCAGTTTTCTAGTCAAATCAATCTAGCGTACAGTGACGGAGTGATTCAGGTTCATTATTGACAACTGAAGTGGCGGACCAGGACCCACCCCAACCAGATTTATGAGTACAAAGGGATCCTGCTTCAGGCAGCAAGCGCTTTGAGCCTACCGTCTGGACACCAGCGCATAGTAGGGACTGAGCTTGAGATCTATGTCCCTAAAGGGCTTTATTAGAAAAAATTATGTCACCTCACCAGCACTTGCAGCTTGAACCACATGTGGCTCAAGGGTTACTGCTACCTGGGAATGGGGAGGTTAAAGTGCTGTGAGCGAACTTATAGAAGAAGACAATAATGATCCAGTGGCACCAAGTGGTGGCTTACCTACACTTAGTTCCTATAGAGGAAGTTCTCCATATTCATGATTTTGGCTCATGGGAGGATCTCAGACTACTGTCAAGCTCATTGTTTGGTGTATCGACCGTGGTTCTGTGGAAGCGCTTACAGTATTATTGGCAGAACAGCAAGATAAGGCTATGGCATTATTTGAAAAGTATCGGGGTATTTTCGCACATGACAATCATGTTTTGGGGTGCTCTCAAGGGGTGATACATAGGATAGATATGGGGGTTCACCCTCTCATTCGATTGTGACCTAATAGACATTCAATGAGCAGAAGAGGTTATCTCCGACGAGGTAGATAAACTTATCATTCAAGGAATATTAGAGCCGTCATACAGCCCATGTGCATCACCTGTGCTCATTGTAAAAAAAAGAATGGCTTAAATCAAGTGTTTATTGACTATTGCAAACTTGATAATGTAACAAAGAAGTATTCCTACCCTCTTTCACAGATTGATGATGCGTTAGACCACTTGGGTGGGGTAAATTATTTTTCCGCCATGGATCTGATCTCAGGGTACTGGCAGATCAAATTGCCATCAGTGGAATGGGAGAAATATGCAATCATCACTTTGAGAGGGTTATTCCAGCTGACTCACATGCCACAAGGGTTGTGCAACGCCCCAGCTACGTTCCAGTGTGCCATGGATACAATTTTAGGTAATTTAAAGCTGTCCTGAATCTTAGTTTACCTCGATGACATCAATATGTTATCACAGACGTTTACAGAGCACCTTGCACATTTGGAACAAGTGTTTCAGCGCCTTGCTGATACAAATTTCAAAATTAGGCCTCAGAAGTGCCATTTCTTTAAAGAACAATCAGAATACCTTGGGTTTGTCATGGATTCAAATGGGCTTAAACTGCAGCTGGCTAAAGTGGAAGCAATAAGCAAGATGATTCACCCAGGTAATAAGCGGGACATTCATGTATTTCTGAGGATGGTTGGGTATTACTGACGGTTTACTCCCAATTCTAGTTGTATTGGGGCCCACTTTTCAAGTTGCTAAAGAAAACGCTTTTTTGATTGGACAGAACAATGCCAGAATGCTTTTATTGTGTTGCAAACCGCGTTAGCAAGCACACCCATTTTGCAATATCCCAACTTCAACAAACAATTCATAGTGCAAACAGACGCATCCCTCGCCGCTATAGGGTAAGTATTAACCCAGAAGGACGATGACGGCGTGGAGCATCCTGTTGCATTATTTAGTAGAAGCTTAACCGTCACAAACAAAACTACACCATGACCAAGTGGGAGTGTTTAGCGGTGATCTACACTTATAAACAGTTTTGGGTATATTTCCATGGGGTAAGATTCCAAGTAGTGATGAATCACGCTTCCTTGTGCTGGCTACAGAATCTGTGTGAACTGGAAGGATGGCTCTCACGTTAGCTCTGAAGCTCCAAGTATATGATTTCAAGATTATACACCACCTGAAAGCAAAACATCAAAGCGCAGATTGTTTTTCTCAGCTGCCAATGGTCGCTATTATGGAAAATTTAGCCAAAATAATGTATGAGAAGATGGTGGCGAACAAATACAAGGATGAGCCACCACAGGTGATTAAGGTATTAGATTTACTCAGGGAGGATACTTTCCTATGTGGGGAAGAACTATATAAGTAGATCAGAGACTTGATGCTGAGTTTCCCTAAACCTTTGGCTAGACCCTCAAATATTATTGATGCTCATTGGGCTGTAGGACATGAAGGATTGTGGAAAACGCTGGAGTTTTGCGACCCTGATACTACTGGGAGAGCATGGATTATGACATATTGGAAATGGCTAGTTGTTGCCATCAGTGTCAAGTATAAAAGCCTTTTCAAAAAAAAAACCACATACCAGCTAGTTAAACCCCAGTCCGCCTGGCACACCGTTTCCATTGATGTAGTGGGACCTCTGCCAACTAGCACAAATCTATCTAAGTATATAATCATTGCCATCAATAAAACTTTTCTTTCTCGTTGCAAACACTTTTGCAACCCATTCAATTCAAGACTAAATCTAGTTTGATAATCTCATAGAGGGGATTAGTCTGCGCCAGTGTCTGGGAGCAGTTGGGCAAGCAAGGCAAGAGGAGCAGGCGGAAGGCCTGCAGCCTCTAACGTTTGAAAACGCCCCGGAGAATCCGGTGGAATAGAAAAAATCTAAAAAAACTGGCGGTCACAATTTCCCCGGAGATACTCATGTGGCAAGCACGATGCAACTAGTACATCAACACGCCACATTCCCAGCCACTTTTGTTGGTGGAATTCAGAGTCCGTGTGTATCTGGACATCCAAAAAACGGCCCATGGGAAAAATTTTGTGAAGATGTACACAAAATTTTCCTGACCGCAGTGTATGTTGCACCTCACTCCATGTTGTGCGGTTGGCTGGACCTAGGTTTTGAAAGCAAAATAGCAGCAGACGAGGCTGCAGCGGTGCGCATAGTGGTCGACCTCCCCCAAAGGGCAATGGGTCATTTAAACTAAATGCACCAGATGGACAAAATCAAACCAAATACTCCTCACATTTGACTTTTTGCCTACTACGGTAAAACGTGACATTTTGGAGCAACACCTGAAAGATGGTCTCGCCATATATGGCGAAATACAATCTTTCAAAATGCAATGTTTCACGCTGATGCCACACCTGTGCACTGGCAAATCCATCGCAGTTCTGACCCCAACTGAGGAGATTGTGAAGGACCTAACCCAGATCCCGCACTCCACCTTTATTGACATCACAGGGCACACCACCCACCCATTCTGGGTAACCGTGGACAGCGCGCCCCCCATTTGCACCCACTGTGACACGTTCGGCCATAAGGCGCATGCATGCCCCATCAAAGAGGGCGTCACATTCCAAGAGCACCCCTCAGTGGCCATGGCTAGCGGAGAGGCGCACTATGAACCAACTGCAAGCACCAAGGAGGCTTTCCCGTGGGGAGCACAAGGCTGCTACCTATTGGTAAAGCCCATCTCCCTGCAGGAGTGGAAGAAGGCCAAGCAGGCCCATAGGACTGCGTCCAAGGAAGCGGCCAAGGCTACCACCACCATCCCACACTCACAACGCCAGGAGGACATGGAGACCTTCGCGGTGGAAGCAACTCAGGAATCCATCACCCAATCAGATTGGGAGGCCCATGCTGAATGGGCCACTCAATCCGAGGATCCAATGGGAGATTTGATCTCACCCAATCACTGCACCCAAGCCCCGGTCAAAACTGACTTGGGACCTATCCCAACCAAAAAAAAAAAAATTTTGCCCCACTCGACGGTGCACCAAACTTATCTGCACCGCAAAAAATTCGTCCGACGTTGGGAAAACAAAAAGTGAAGGCCAAAGCCAACGTGACTCTTTCCACAAAAATTAACAAAAACCCTGATAGCGTTGCTGCTAATACCCGCGCTGCTGTGAAAGCCCGTGGGGACCTGGAAGAGGCTGGTGGGCATGGGGGCCCACCCCCTCGCACCTAAGGTGAATGGGGGAAACCTTCACTCTAGGGACGCTGAATATTGGCGGACTCAAGGCCTCCCTGTCCCAGGCTAGGAAACTGAGTTTTTTACAAAACAATTTACCCATGGATATCCTGGCCATCCAGGAGTCCCACTGTCCACAAGGTTCTGAGGAAGCTTGGAAAACAATGCTCCTACCATCCCTATCCTTTTGGTCAAAGCACTGTGGGGTGCTAATTCGGAAAAACAACTTCTTTCAAATTTACATCTTCAGAAACATTCCTAAATTGGCTGTGTGCTCGTTGTCACCTTCTCATGGGCCGATGTTGCACACACAATTGTCAACATTTATGCCCCAAACGGTGCACATGAGCGTCAGGAATTTTTCTCGTTGGTCAAATCCCTCCCACTACCCCCAATTCTTTCCTAATTGGTGACATGAACTGTTGGCTAACCTCACCAACGGACCGGTGGCCACCCTCACCCCACGCCCCACAGGGTCACGTAGAACTACACGTTCTAAAAGCCATCCTTGGGTTAATGGATGCGCTGCCGCGACATGCCCCACTGCTCAAAAACATGACGCGTCCCCACGTCCACAACAGCCAATTAAGGTCCATGACCCACATCAACCTTATTCTAGCACCAGCAAAATTCCAACCCCACATCTCCCACTTCAAAACAACGAAAATGGAATACTCTGACCACCGACTGGTCTTGATAACATACCACTTACCCATCACAGTTGCAAAGGCCCCACATTGGTGCAAAATCCGCCCCCCAGAGCTCGCGTCGCCAGGATTTTCCACGTGGGTGGAAGAGGCAACTTTGGCAAAATCGTTTGTTGCACCGTTTTGCGCGGACCCTATTTCCACATGGGCAACTTTCAAAGAAGACACCATCCACCACTATTGCCATCTCTCATCCAGATGCTCATGAGCCAAATCGGTGGTTATATTGCACATACTGGTGGAATTGGCCCACTTGGAGTCCAACATTTCAGCCTCAGGATATAGCCCTGCATGGGGCCAGAAGTGGGTGGAGGCAGCCGCCCACCTCAACGCACTTGAAAGGCAACACAAACATCGGGTTTGTGTCCAATACAGGGCCACACGCATCACTAAAGGTGGCAAGTCCACCGCATACTTCTTCAAAAAAAATTTTGCACCATGCCAGAGCGTGGCCTGCACACAGGTGTGAAGATTGGATAATTCTATTGTGGACACACTGGCTGAAGTGGCAATCAAAATGCAAAGATATTACTCCGAGTTATACTGAGCTGAACCAATTCAGCCAGCCAAAATGGCGGAACTTCTCGACTGAGCTCATATCCGCACCATTTTCCAATACCCGAAAATAATGAATTTAATTACTCCAAACGAATTATGGACTACCATTCGCGGTGCGCCAAACCAAAAATGCCTAGGCCCAGATGGCATTCCATATGAGTTCTACAAAAATATTTCTAATATATATCCCCACTGCTGCTAGCCTCACTCAACCAAAGCCTGTTGGAAACGCGCCTCCTACCAGGAGGACATGAGGCCTTTACGGTCACACTCTTCAAGAAAGGGGATAGGCTAGACTTAGCCAACTGGCGCCCCATTTCTCTAACAAACACAGACACCAAAATTTTAACCAAAATCATGGCTAACCGTTTAGGGACTGTAGCATCTGTCACCATCTCCCCAGAACAATTTGGTTTCATCCCCAGAAGGTCGATTTGGGATAACGTGCACTCTGTGGCTAATGTGTGTCAGTCCACAGCCTCTGGGGCACTTGTATTCTTGGACCAACAAAAGGCCTATGATAGAGTAAACTGGGAATACCTCAGGGCCTGCCTCCATCAATTCCGCTTACCTCCCCGCTTCATCAACTTGGTGATGCTGCTCACGGAATCTGCAACAATGGCAGTGCGCAGCCCAGGTTTCCTAACGGAAGTAGTCCGTCCTCAAAGGGGCCTGTGACAAGGGGACCCCCTCAGCCCACTCTTATACAACTTCAGCCTTGACCCACTACTGCGAAATGTGAATGCCCAACTCACTGGGGTCCATGTGCCAGGTCAAACCCCAGACAAGATGATGGCATTTGCAGATGATTGTGTGGTGGGGGTGTCTAATAACAAAGATGCACGCGCGCTTGAAGCCCTCATCCAGGAATATTCCTGGGTAAGCAATGCAGCACTGAACGCCTCCAAAACTGAAAGCATCCTCCTTGGTCAGCTTCAGAACTGCTGGGCCCCAGCAAGTAGTTCCCAACCCAGCCCATCTGCTCACCCACGTCCACGCCTTACTAACTCAAAACACACCGCTCCACTGGTGCTCCCCTTTGTGCTACGACCTACCATAGGACCGGTACGCCATCTGGGCGTGTGGTTGAAGGCAGGTGGTTACGCGTCAGCAGTAATGGAGTGCCATATACTGGACAACGTGACGAAGCGAATCGCCTCTCTCAGAGCCCACCCTACTACCCTCACTGGCAGGGTTGTTCTTGCCAACTCTATGCTCCTATCCAAAGTTTGGTTCGGAGCCCACGCCATCCCCTTCTCCCCAAGCTTCTTCAAATCCCTGTATGCTTGGCTACAAGGTTGGCTTTGGTCAGGCCGCCCTCCACCAGTACGGCTAGAGGTCATTTTTGGCCCTCATCATCATGGTAGCATGGGCCTACTTGACTTCAAAGCCCATGCCGCCAAGATCCTGGGCACCTGGATTGCGGCCGTCACTGCTCCTACACTCCCATCCTAACACTGGTCCCGCGCGGCCTGCTCCAACTTCTCCCGAGCCTTGGGCCTCAACAATCAATCAAACCCCCACTCCCTGATGAAATACCTCGCATCACACACATTGGCCACAGGTCCTCACAGACTAAAACCCACTACAAACGAATCCTTCTCCCCATACGGAGCGCTGAGTGGAGAAATTGTATCAGCGGACACACAGCCCAGAGATGCCGCCCCTCTCCTCAGTTCACACAAGAGGAACAGGGGCTACCCATCCAAGATGGCGTGATCCCCACACGGCCCCATGTCCTATCAAGGGTGGACTACCTGGACATGGTGGACATCCTTTACTCCATTGAGACTCAGAAGACTATTTGGAAATACGCACATCATCCTCTGTTGCAGCCTCAAATCCGTTCCCATGTGTGGCGCTGCCTGAGGCGGGTGTACCATATAGCTGAGCACTTTAACGCTCTACACTCATCCTGCGTCGTGTGTGACCAGTATGGAACGCTGTTCCACCGCATGGAGAAGTGTCCTACCTCTAGAGTGATATGGCGCGAAGTTCAACGTCTGCTTGGCCAAGATCAAACACATCCCTTCAGTCTGTCAAGAGATATGTTTGCTTCGTCAATGGCCTCCCCCTCCCACCCTCCCTCCGTGCTCTGGTGGTTGCAATCGCCATGTGGACTATCCACACGATTGTCTTGATTGCCATCGCTGGATCCATCCCCACCCTCCCTGAAGATGTCCACAGATTCCGGTCTCATTTGGTGGATCACTTTCAAGCGTGGATGTTTGGATATCTCCCACCGCGTCGCCGACAGCTGGTCTCCTCCTGGTTCTTAGTCTGGTTCATCAAATCAGACCCCTTCCTCCACACGTGCTCAATAGTGGCTACGTCCCCTTCACACGTTCCCTCCCCCTTCCCATAAGTGGCGTTCCCGCTGGCAACAAGAGATAGCATCGCTTCTCTAGGTGCCTCCCCTGGTACTAAGTTTTGTCTCATCTGAGTCATATTCAGAAGTTTCCGTCCCATGGTCGGCCTTCCCCGCAATAAATTAAATAATCATTGCCATCAATCATTTGACCTGATGGGTGGAGGCCAGGGCTATTAGAGATTTGGGCGCAGTCACCACTGCCAAGTTTATTATGGAGTGTATTTATACAGCGACACAGCTGCCAACAGTTCATTCTGATGGATTGGAACCAACTTCACTTTGCATATCCTGCCAAAGATGAACAAGTCGATGGCAATCCGTGGGGTTTTGATCACCCCCTATCATCCAGAATCAAATGAAATGGTGGAGCGGGTCAACGGAACCCTAGTGAACATACTCTTCAAATTGGTAAATGATCATCCCTTGGAAATGGAGTGCCCTTCTACCTACTTCTGTGTTTGCGTAAATTATCAGCTATCATTCATCCACTGGTAAGAGCTCATTTCAACTGCTGTATGGTCAACATCTGGCTCTGCCCGCCTTGCTTTATTCGTGTGTAGAGAACACTGGTGGTGTGAGTCCCAGCGATACTTGAAGACTCTTATGGATACATCGATCAAGCTACAAATAGAAGCCTACTCCACCAGTTTGGCTAAGAAGGTTTGCAATCAGGCAGCCTATCAGAAGAGATAGAGCATACTCTCACTGTTCGCTTTGGGGGACCATGTTTTATTCCATGACCAGCATGTTTTTGGGCGGAAAAAGAAGCTCTTCAACATCTGGGCCAGCCTGCTCAATATAATCAAGAAGACCAGAATTGATGTCTAAACTATCAAGGAACCTTTGGGGGGGTCAGATTATTAACCAAGTTCACACAAAGTTCCTCTGATAATAAAACAGTAAGAGCATATCGCCCAAAAAAGTGGGTAAGGTTGGGAAGTTAATATGACTGGACAATTGCTACCCATATTAGTGGATTGGAGGGGGAATTGAGACAAGTCTCAAGATTTATGGAAAAAGATATATGAATTATAATTGATCAAAATGATTACCATTCGGAAAATTGAGGGGAATTATTCTGAGATTCAATATGAATGAGAGCTTCAAGAAAAGGGAAGACGAATAGAAGACTACCAAGCTGAGTATGCATCTGGCTTGGGGAACCGAGATATAAAGAGTCACATGGAGGATTGAAGAGGAGGTCTTTTCCAGGTGAAAAATGGTTGCATCTAAGTCTGTGATCTATATTAAATAAAGGTCAAAATAAGGGGCGATGGCTTCTTATATAGTTTATCAAGTTTTATTAGAAAGTCGGCGATCTTCATATTGTCCGATTTGGTTGCTCAGTGGCTAATACCCTGTGCAAACCAACTCAGCGGAATTAAGCCTATATGCTGAGAATCAACAATGTTGACTCCACAAGTGAGTGATCTGATTGAGTACTCATCCCCTCGCTTGTATGTAATTGAAAATGGCTCTTTCCAGATTGAACCAAGATTTTCACTTCTAGGAGTGCTGCGGTTGTGATAATATAAAACCAAGTCAGCTATCTGGAAGGAAGGGAGAGACACGGAACTCATTAGCTGCTTCAGCTTCTTTTGTGCCGTACTTATCCAAGTTAGTCATAGCTTCCACTTGTAGTTGGATGATGTGTTGGGCCAACTTTTTCATGGCTTTCTCTGGGTCAGTTCTATCAGTGAAAATATCTTTTACTAATAGATCTTGTACCCCAGGTTCTTGGCCATACACCACAAAGAAAGGAGACATCTTTAGGATTTGATGATAACTATTTTATAACCCATGTGGGCACTGTGTAAATAAAGATCCCCTTGGAGAGGGTCTGAATTGACCATTTTGTGGAGTACAGAGACCAGGGCTCCATTAACTCTTTCTACAGCACCATTTGTGGATGGTTTATAAGGTGCCAAGAAGAGTTATTGCTCTTACATGTAGGTGGCAAGAAGCTTCACCACTCAGGAGTTAAAACTGTTTACTTTATCGCATAGGAGGACCTGGTGACATCCATGCTGGGTGAAAATGTATTGGTGTAAGAAGTTGGACGTGGCTTTAGCAGTCTTAGTGGGGAGAGCTACAAATTCAACCCATTTAGTGAGATGATCAATATCAACTAAGAGATAGCGATTGCCACCTGTTGTCTGAGGGAGAGGACCTATCACATCCAAACTTTTTGTGTGAAAAGGTTGTTGAGGCGTTGTAGGTTTCTATTGATATCAGGCTTTGAAGCTGTATTGTTTCTTATATGTCAGGCATGCATTCAAGACATTGATTATGGTTTTTAAGATGCCCTTCCAGTAGTAACGCTCTTTCATCCACTCATATGCTTTGCATACTCCGCCATGCCCCATGATAGTGTGGGACTCCAAGATGACAGAAACTCTCTCTGACGACCAGAGATAGGGTAACTAATTTACTCCTACTTTCTTATATAGCTTCCAACATTCCACTTTGTGTTGCGGGAGTGTCAAGTGAGAATTTTTGTACGGGTTCATCTATATCAGCCCATGCATCTGAAGTCATGAGGAGATCGGTAGCCTAGCTTCACTGTTGTCTAAGTGAATAATGGGCAGCCTTGTTAACCCATCTAAATTCATGTGGAGCGTTCCTGCCCAATGATCAATAGTTATATCATAATCCTGGAGCTTCAGAGCCCAGCGTCCAACCGTCCCGTGGGGCCCTTCATATTCTGCAACCACTTTAGAGAGGCATGGTCTGTGATTACTTTGAAGGGAGTCCCATACAGTAATGGGCGGTAGTGTTTGACAAAGAGCAGGACAGACAAGCACTCCTTCTCTGTAATGCTATAGTTACGTCAGCTTTTGAAAGCATTTTGCTAAAGTAAGACACGTGGTTATTGACTCCATGATCATCTAATTGAGCCAAGATAGCTCCAACAGCGTAGTCAGAGGCATCCATGAACAACACGAAGGGTTTGCTGTAAGCAAGGTGGCGGAGTATTGGTCTTTTTTTGTAATAGCGCCTTCAGGGTCTCAAAGGCTTCTTTTTGTTCAGCACCCAATGGAAAGGGGTGTTCTTAATTATGAGCCATATGAGAGGCTCACTGAGGTTATCAAAAGTTAGTCTAAATTGATGGTAGTACCCCATCATTTTCAAGAGTACCTAGATTTCGTGAAGGGTTTTGAGCGCAGTCATCTTAGATGTTGCTTCGACTTTATCTTGATGTGGTTGTATCACATCTTGTGAGATAGCTTGTCCAAGGAAATCCAGATTTCTCTGGAAAAACACGCATTTAGAGGGCTTCAATTTAAAATTAGAAGCCTGCAAGCGTTGAAATCCTCCTTTAGATGTGCATGATGTTCATCGAATTTCTTAGAGAATACTGTGATATTATCAAGATAGACAATGGTTCAGCTTAATTTTCAGATCCTGCAAGATATGATCCATAGATTTCTGGAAAGTGACAGGTGCGTTACACAGCCCTTGTGGGAGTTGGGTAGGCTGGAAGAGACCCTCACTGCAGATAAGAGCACATTTCTCCTGGTCTTGTGGAGAAAGGTCTATCTGCCAATAACCACTAGCCAGGTACATGGAGGAGAAGTATTTAGACCCAGAAAAGTTGGTCCAGAGCGTCATCAATGCGAGGGATAGGATAACTATCCTTCTTGGTGAGGGTGTTTAATTTGTGATGGTCCATCAATACCCAATGACCTCCATTTTTCTTTTTTTATTAATAAAGCAGGGATGATCAAGGGCTTTGTGATGGCACCAGCAATCCAGCATCCAGCAGCTGTTTGAGCTATGTCTGCCTCTGTAGCTCCTCAAATTTTGTTTTGTGATAGATCTTGGAGCAAATGGGTTTATTATCACCAACGGCAATCATATGCACCCACCCCTTCATAAGCCCATAATCTTTATCAAATTTGGAGAAAATGTCACTGCAGGCCTCAAGTAAAGTGTGGACTTTATACAGCTCAACAGGGGTTAGTTCATCGGTGATATGAACAGAAGGTAGGGTACATATGGACTGGTCTGCAGGTAAGCCCATATCTGCCATAGATTCCAATACAA
>JAKSZP010012253.1:0-79122 GCA_022478985.1 Massospora cicadina
ATGCGCCTTTTCCTCCAGAAAACGGACATCCATTCAGCTTAGCAAGGAACATGTTCGCTATAAACATGGATTCTCCTATCCACCCATCTCTCAGGGCATTAATAGTAGCAATAGCACTATGGACGATACATACAATGGTACTGGAATTGTTCACAGGAGAAGTGCCAACAATACAAGAATCCATTCATCGCTTCCACAGCCATATATTGGAACATTTCCAAGCATGGCTGTTTGGACATATGACCCCATAACAGAAGGACAATTAACACATGGTTCCCCATATGGTTCCTAAAAGTTGATTCTTTCCTTCACACATGCTGCATCCAAGAATAAGCCAGCATAACTCCCCTTCCCTACCGTCCTAATCTAAGTGATCCTGGAGACAACAAGAGGGTCCTTGAACCCTCTGGGGTGTCTTTATTTGTCGAATTTCATTAGTTTTTTTCACTATATTGGAAGTGCTTGTCCCCTGGTCGACCTTCACTGAATAAATAAGGAAAAGGTAAAAAAGGCCAAAGGGGTCAAGTTGGCCACTTTCCCTGACTGTAAGTCTGGGGGAGCGCCCCTTGTGTTTAGACCAGGTGGCATTCCATTAATTTCTAAGAAGGGTTCAAAAAAGTGGCCATCCCCCTCATCTCTCAGGGTGACCTCACCCATGCGGTGGACAAGCGGTGGGTTATGGCCTACCCTCTAAAAGTTATGCTGTCCATCCCTTTTTTGAAAATTGGAGAATTGTTACAGTGGAGCAAGGAAATCTGCAATGAGGTTTCAGAAAATAAAAATCAATGGATGATGGATGGGGTGAGTTCCTCCCCTAGGCCAATCTCAAATTTGGCAAAATTAGCTAAAGCCAATAAACCTTCCCCTTCTGCATCAAAACCTCAATCCGCTGAACCCCACATGTCTGAACGGATGCCAGAGCGATCAGGTGTGGGCGGGTTTAGCTTCCCAAAACTGTTCCTGACCAATTGGGACTTTCTCTATGTGGGATGGCCCTTGAGGCTCCCCATACTCATTGAGTGAGATGTTGCCACTCAAATTGGTATAATTGCAGCAAAACCACAATTCAGACGCCTGAGGACAAACTTATGGCAACTTGTCCTGACGCTGACAGTCTCAGATTAGTTTAATTGAAAACCTTTACTCAATTTCTGCTAATTTAGGTTGGTAAACTCAAGTCCCCCATTCTATGCAGCCTGATGCTATTCCCCAAATTTGCCTAGTTTTTAAGCAATCATCCCCCACATGGATGATTGTTGATTGTCTTTCTTTATTAAATTTCAATATAAATTCCCCTGTTTTAGCAAAATCTTTACTTGTTGTAAATTGGTCTTTTCTGGTATCTCACAACGCCCGTCAATGTGGAACTACAGGTATGTGTCATGTTACATGACTCAATTGAGGGGACCAACAGCCAAGATAAGGCTGGGCTTCAGGAGGTCCAAAAGATCAAGCTTCAGGGCCTCCCTGACTTGAAGAACGCCTTGGACCAACGCTGGGTGCAAGCCAGGTATGCCCTGGTTGGTCCATGGGAAGTGTGTGACGCCCAGGCCCATGTTATGGCTTTGGCGTTAAAACGGACTATTTATCTTACTAACCAAAACGGTTTGGTTTGATTGATAGGAGAACGGGGCTTCAAAACCTGTTTGATTTTCAAAATTTCCAACTTGGGTCAGCCTTGCCTTCAATTGATAACCCAAGTTTAGTTGAATACTAGCTATAGTACCCTTCTCAATGGAAGCGTGCACTTATTGATGCACCTGGGCTTGGAACCGCTTCCACTAATCGATTGATTCCCCCAAATTTGTTTAAATATGTTTCTTTGAGACCAACCTTCCTCGTTGGTCACCTCCCTCTAATAAACCCCTCGTTAGTTTTACGTTTTTCTTATGTTAAATTGGGTGAACCTGTGCGCAGACCTCTTTGAGGAGGTCTCTCACAACATTAGGCATTTTATTTATACAAATTTCACCCTCACATCTGGTACACAGCTGGTCCACTCTGGTCCCCTCCAGACCAACGCACCCTTACACTCCTGCCCAGAACACCGCTTGGATATAAACTCCTCTTTGGGGTCTACCCAAGTCTTGCAGTTTGTATGATATCTATTAATCTACACCATGTTGACCACCCTCGCCTTATGTTACATTGGCTTTTGCACCCTCTATAGGGCTAGCTTCATCCTAGTGCTGACAACAAGTTCCCTGGAGTTGGGGATGTGCACTGTGCACCACCTTGCCGGGGACTGGATAGTTATAAACATTCTCCTGACATTAGATGTCCAATCACTTTTTTACATGCACAAACGTTTTCTGTGTGGGACTTTTGCAAAGTGCAAATTGGGTGCGCCAGCTGTTGGCCACAGCCATGGTGGAGACCACCTCCGTTTTCTCATTTTTCCAATGGTTGGAGCATCTCAGCGTTATTATTTCTGCCTCTGACAGGGAAGTATCCACCCTTCTTGCTCATACATGGTGGATATGGACGTTTTTCAATCTGAGAGTCATGTTTCCCCAACTTTCCATTATATTTCATAAAAACAATACAAATAAATTGTTTTTTCCTTGGCATTGTGTTTGGATGGTGCAGGCGGGATCATTGACAAAGGGCCTGGTGGTGATGGCCTTGAATAACATCGTACAACCTGTCACCAAAATGAGTATGAGGTCATTTTTACAGCCAATATGTGTTTTATAATGACGTTTCCTTATATAAAACTGAGTCCTATATCTTCTCTTATGGCTCAGATATGGAACCCATTTCAGTGTACCAAATCACCAAAGAGAACCCACGCTTGATCACATCCATGATCCTCAGAACACAGGAGGTAGAGAAAGAGTTACTTCTTTAATATAAAAATGTTTATGCAGTTGCTGAAGATATGGTGGGTTATGTGACCTCATTAGTAAGAGTGGCCAACTATCCCCCTCCATCATATGATGCAGAAATGTACCATGGAGGCATGCTAATACCTGAAGAAGATTTTTATGATGAAGTGTTGGCGTTATCTGCTATAAATAAGGATCATTCTGGATATTTTTTATTGACTGCTACCCTTTTATCCCCTTTAGAAAAATTCAGCACAACTATTTTGGTGGATACAAGAGCCTCTGAGAATTTTATTGAACAAGACCTAGACGACTACCTTGAGCTGAGTTACTTGCCAGGTGGTATGGTTAGGAAAGGGGCTTCTCAAGGATTTCCCACGCTGAAAATTATAGGGTTAGTGGATTATCAAGTTGGCTATATCATTTGTATGACCATTCCAAGCTATAAAAACCTCTTTTACACCATCATTTTGGATATAGAGTTGTGGAAAAAGTGTGACGTCAGAACCAACTTGAAAGACAATATCTTGTACTTAACTTTAAAGAATGGTCATGAGTTAGTTGTCTCTTTAGCTGAAGCAAACTTTTCATGGAGATTTGTCCCACTGGCCCAATATCCACACACTCAGCCTTGCTCTGTTTCTGAAGCCCTCTTTGGAGGATCCCTTACCTTCCTGTTTGGAGGGGTTGGAATCTTCTGTTATCTCTCGGCGTATAGGCTCAATGCCGCTGAGTTGGTTTGCACAGGGTATTAGCCACTGAGCAACCAAATTGGATGATATGAAGATCGCCAACTCTACTAATAAACTTGATAAACTTATATATGGAACTATTGCCCCTTATTTTGAACTTTATTAGTATAAATCGCAGACTTTATCTGAAATTACTAAACCACCCAAGAAAGATCCCCCTTCAATCCTCCATGTGACTTTTTATATCTTGGTTCCCCAAGCCAGATGCATCCTCGGCTTGGTAGTCTTCAATTCATCTTTCCTTTTCTAGAAACTCTCATTCATATCAAATCTCAGCATAAATCCTCTTGATTTTTTGAATGGTCATCATTTTTAATCAATTATAATTTGTATACCCTTTTCTATAAATCTTGAGACTCATCTCGATTCCCCCTCTGATCCATTGGTATGGGTAGCATATCATCCAGTCATATCAACTTCCTAACATTACCCCCCTTTGACTGGACAATAGGCTCTTACTGTTTATATTCTCAGAGGAACTTCGCATGGACTCAGTTGATAATCCAACCCCCAGTGGGTTCCTTGATAGTGTAGACATCCATGCCAGTCTTTTCGATTATCTTGAACAGCCCAGCCCAGATGTTGGAGAGCTTGTTTTTCTTCCCAAATCCATGCTGGTCGTGGAATAAAACGTGGTCCCCCACAGTGAACAGCAGAAGTCCGCTCCATCTCTTCTGATCAGCTGCCTGATCGCGAATCTTCTTGGCCAAACTGGTGGAGTAGGCTTCCATTTGCAGCTTGATCAATGTATCCATAAGAATCTTCAAATATTGCTGGGGATCCACACCACCAGTGTCCTCTACACACGAATAGGGCAAGGCAGGAAGAGCCAGATGTCAACCATACAGCAGCTTAAATGGGCTCTTACCAGTGGACGAATGATAGCTGATATTATATGCAAACACAGCGGTAGGTAGAAGGGAACTCCATTCCGAGGGCCAATCTTTTACCAGTTTTCAGAGTATGTTCACTAGGGTTTCGTTGACTCGCTCTACCATTTCATTTGATTCCAGATGATAGGGGGTGGTCAAAACCCCACGGATCATCATCATCTCGTTCAACTTTGGCAAAATATGCAAAATGAAGTTGGTTCCATTTTCTGTCAGAATGAACTGTGGGCAGCCATGTTGGTGTATCACACACTCCATAATAAACTTGGCAGTGGTGACGCGCCCAAGCTACTAATAGCCCTGGCCTCCACCCATTGGGTCAAATGATCAATAAAAAAAAAAAAAAAAAAAAAAAAAAAAAAAAAAAAAAAAAAGGCAACCGTTATATACTTGGATTGATTGGCGCTAGTTGGCAGAGGTCCCACTACATCAATAGAAAAGGTGTGTCAGGCAACCAGGGTTTAGCTAGCTGGTATGTGGTTTTCTTGTGGAATAGCTTTTCCACTTGACACTGATGGCAACAGCTAACTGTTTCCAATATGTCATAATGCATGCACTCCCAGTAGTATTGGGGTTGCAAAAACTCCAGCGTTTTCTGCAATCCTCCATGTCCTACAGCCCAATGAGCATCCATAATAATCAATGGTCTAGCTGAAGGTTTAGGGAAACTCAACGTCAAGTCTCTGATCCGCTTATATAGTTCTTCCTCATGTATGAAAGTATCCTCCCTGAGTCCATCTAACACCTTGATCACCTGCAGTGGCTCATCCTGGTATTTGTTCACCACCATCTTTTTGTACATTATGTCAGCTAAATCCGCCATGATAGCAACCATTGGCAACTGAGAAAGAAAATCTGCATTTTGATGTTTTGCTCCCAGCTGATGTAAAATCTCAAAATCATATGCTTGAAGCTTCAAAGCCCAACATGCGAGCCATCCTTCCAGTTCACGCAGATTCTGTAGCCAGTGCAAGTAAGCGTGATCCATCACTACTTGGAATCTTACCCCATGAAAATATACCTGAAACTGTTTGTAAGCGTAGATCACTGCTAAACACTCCCACTCAGTTATGGTGTAGTTTTGTTTGTGACAGTTCAAGCTTCAAATACAGAATGCAACAGGATGCTTTACGCCGTCATCATCATTCTGGGATAATACTGCCCCTATAGCGGCGAGGGATGCGTCTGTTTGTACTATGAACTTTTTATCAAAGTTGGGATATTGCAAAATGAGTGCGCTTGCTAACATGGTTTGCAACACATCAAAAGCATTCTGACATTGTTCCGTCCAATTAAAGGAAGCGTTTTTCTTTAGAAACTCGAAAAGTGGGGCCCCAATGCAGCTGAAATTGGGAATGAACCGTCAATAATACCCAACCATCCCCAGAAACACCTGAATGTCCCGCTTAATCCCTGAGCGAGTCATCTTGCTTATTGCTTCCACTTTAGATGGATGCAGTTTAAGCCCATTTGAATCCATGATGAAATCGAGGTATTCCAATTGTTCTTTAAAGAAATGGCACTTCCCAGGCTTGATTTTGATATTAGCAGCAGCGAGGCGCTGAAACACTTGTTCCAAGTGTGCCAGGTGCTCTGTAAACATCCACAAGGAGACATTAATGTCGTCAAGGTAAACTAGGACGCAGGACAGCTTTAAATCACCTAAAATCATATCCATGGCACTCTGGAATGTAGCCAGAGCATTACACAACCCTTGTGGCATGCAAGTAGGCTGGAACAACCCTCTTGAGGTGATGATTGCACATTTCTCTCATTCCACTAATGGCAATTCGATCTGCCAGTACCCTGAGATCAGATCCATGGCGGAAAAATAATTTTCCCACCTAATTGGTCTAATGCATTGTCAATCCGCAGAAGATGGTAGGAATCCTTCTTCATTATGTTATTGAGTTTACAATAGTCAATAACCACTCAATTCGAGATATTCTTTTTCTTTACAATGAGCAAAGGTGATGCCCATGGACTGTTTGATGGCTCTAGCATTCCTTGCATGATAAGTTTGTCCACCTCATCGGAGACAACCTCTTCTGCTGCTTTTTAATGTCTAATAGGTCGCAATCAAATGGGAGGGTGATCCCCTATATTAATCCGATGTACCACCCCTTGAGCACACCCCAAATTGTGATTGTCATGTGCAAAGATATCCCGATACTTTTCAAATAACGCCATAGCCTTATCTTGCTGTTCCACCGATAATCCCATGAGTGCTTCCCACAGAACCACAGTCAGTATGCTGAACGACAAGCTTGCTGGTATTCTGAGATCCTCCCATGAGCCAAAATCATGAATACAATGAACTTCCTCTATAAGGACTAAGTGTAGGTAAGCCACCACTTGGTGCTGCCAGATTATTATTGCCTTCTTTTGTAAGTTAGCTAGCAGCACTTTCACCTCCCCATTACCAGGTAGCAGTAGCCCTGGAGCCACATGTGGTTCAAGCTGCGAGTGCTGGTGAGGCGCCATAATTTCTCCATAAAGCCCTTGGGGACATCGATTTCAAGCCCAGTTCCTACTATGCACTGGTGTTCAGAAGATATGCTCAAAGCGTTCATTGCCTGAAGCGGGATCCCTTTGTACTCATATATCTGGTTGAGGAGGGTCCTGGTCCACTGACTCAGTTATCAATAACAAACAGTAATTACTCCGTCGCTGTGTGCTAAATTGATTTGACTAGAGCGGACTGGATCCATTGAGATTCCACAAGAGGAAAAATATATGGGAATCTGTTGGCCTAATATAGTAAGAGTTTCCTCCGCCATATTTATCACAACACCAAATTTCTTCATAAAAGCCACGCCAATAACATATCATAGTTGTTATTTGGCAAAAGTATCGCCAGAGCAGACACCTGGACTGATCCAAATCGTAAAGGCAATGTGCTATATGCTCCTTCAGACACAGTGCTATGCGTTCCCATGGTCCCATATACTACTCGATGGTCCACATCCAGTTTCAACATAAGTTTAGCCACCAACCGGGTGGAGACTAGGTTCACAGGTGCACACATGTCTATGATAGCGTGGATTTTTGTGTTTTGAACGAAAATGTCACAGTAAGTACATTCCAGATAAGAAGAACCATCAGTGTTTCTTACTTGTACATTCAAAGGCTTTGTGTTACTCAAAAAGGAGAAAATGCCCTTGCCAACCCAAGGATACTCACTAGTGATTTTCTCCACTGGAATGGCTACGTTAACCCCTACTAAGGAGGCGACGTTTGTCGAGGGATCCGCGTTGCTGGTGCCAGTCTGCTCCAGGATCTGCCACACATATGGCTTCTGCACATCTTGGCAGAACTTGGGGTTATAAGATGAACTTTTACTCTCAGAAGTGGAATCAGGGGTATCCAAAAAAATCTGCTGGTATAACAAATCATCCAATTGAGGTTCTAATTCTACTTGAAAAGACGTTTATAACTGTTAGGTACAAATGAATTGGACTCAGTGGAGGTAGAGCGTCCCATCTCTAGTCCACTCGAGCTTTTCCCTGCTTGACTTTCTCAGTTGTCATTGCATACACTTGTGGTTTGTTAGGGCAATTCCTCGCATAATGCCCTCTTCGTCCATACTGGAAGCAAGTGTTCATAAAAGGTTTACATATATAGCTTGTAGCGGAAGGACCAGGTCAGAAGTTGCCAGTATGGTTCCAAGGTCGCGTATGAACTGGTGAAGTGTACATGGGCCGAAAAGGGTCCACTGACTCGTATGAGGGACAAATATGTTCCAGCGGCTGATAAACCAGTAGCTGCAGCCTATATCCTGAAGAAGTTGGAGTGGAGACAGCAGAGATTTTTTGGGCTACGTTGGGGGCGCTGATTGTGGTGGAGAGTTGATGTAAGGTGTTCACAATTCAAATAAGTCTGATATCTCCATCCAACATGTGATACATAGCGTTATATAGTTCCCAATGTGGTTTGACAGCCGCCATCATCATTATACCAATGTACTTGGCAGATAAAATGTTAGCTCCAAGTAGGACATGTTTCACTGAAAAATGCTCAGCAAATTTTAACAGGGTCTCATTTCAGTGAAACTGTATAATCATAAAATCAGCTTTCCATTGGGACATCATGGTAGCGCCCCCAAACAGCTAAAGAACAATTGCTTTAACATATTTGTAGGATCTTTTCTGCTTTTCTTTCTTGTAACAATCACTTTAGTTACTACAATTCGATTCAAACAGCAACTTTGGATAATCACACACAGGAAAGATGGGCGACTTTAATAACAAAAATAATACAACATGGGCGAGTATCACGGCAAGCGGTGCACTTAACAGTGCAACTAAGGGCAAGAATCGCCCTGGAGGGGGACCAGGAACCCAATCTGCAAAGAAATCGCAAACTCAGACACCATCTGGGTTTATGGTATTTAATGTAAAGCACGCGCAATACATGTACATTCAATTCAACCAACCTTTGTCAAAGGTGGAACACAGGATCAGACTCTTCCTTGGGGATGAGTCACCGACCCTGTGGGAGAAAACATGTGAGGCACAGCCCTCACTTTTCCCTCACGCGGTGTATGTAGCCACCAACAACATGGGCCATGGCTGGATCAATATTGGTTTTGAAACAGCCGATGAAGCTGATGCTGCAGCAAAAATCTGCGTGGAAATTGTCCTCCCTGAGGGTAAAAAAATTGTGCGCACCGCGCGTACCAGATGGAACAAAGCAAAAACTTTGTTCATCTCCTTTGACTCGCTCACCACCAATTTTCCTTATAAGGTAATTGAGGAGGAGCTCCGCAAAGGTCTTGTGGCCTACGGAGAAATCCAACAACTTGAATTACAGCGATTTTGCTTAATGCCTGACCTGTGCACGGGCAAAGCTATTGCTGTAATCAATCCCTTCTCAGAAGTGGAAGAGAATATATCCAGAATTCCCCATGCATCAGACTTCACTTTGCAGATGGGGGCCAGTTGGCTGCATTCCGAGTTACACTGGAACATGCACCACCCATTTGCAACCACTGTGGCTCACTGGGTCACAAGGAACATACATGCCCTGTAAAAGAGGGCTAAATGGAAAATGATTTTTGTGAAGCAGCTATGGACGAAGATAATGAAAACTTCGCCAAAATGACTGATGGCCACCACCCATTCCGCTGGGGTGAAGATGGACTATACTCCATCGTGTACCCAGTTACAAGTAAACAGCGTAAAGCAGCACAAAAAGCCCGCAAGAGAGCAGCGGCTGAAGCGGCGGCACACGCGGAATCCGCCATTAACCACGGACAAATTCAGGAGGATATTTCAGATATTCACTGAACCAACCAATCAGAAGAATATGCCCAGGTCAAAAATTTTCTCAGTAAGCAGACTGAGCCACAAAGCGTCATCAGTCATGCACATACTGAGGAACAATGCAACCGCAATTTGGGTGAAAATGCGGTGAACAATGCAACAAAGTTAAACCTCAAAAATAAAAATACAATCAGCAACCCGCATCAAATCAACATGAGACCTGTGCAGGAAAAGTTGATGCAAATGCAAAAAACCGCAATTCCCTTGAATCATTGGTTCAGATCAAGGAAACCAACAATGGCAGTGAAAGAGTTGGAGTACAGATGCGGAGCATGGCCAAAAATGAGCTGTGGTGGGATAGGACTAGAGGGTCCTCCCAACCGCTCCTGAGGCGCCACGGGCACCTCAGTGTCAATAGGGACGTTAAATATCGCGGGAGCAAGGGCTCATACGTCCCAAGCCAAAAAGCTGGCATTCCTGCAAAAACCTCTTGTAGACATCTTGGCCATCCAAGGAACCCACTGCCTACAAGGGGAAGAAGAATCCTGGTCAACCAGGGTCACACCATCACAATCAGTATGGATATCTCACTGTGGGGTGATAGTCCAAAACAACAAAAAATTTAAAATTACAAATTCATCATCACACTTGCACGGTCGAGTCCTGGTAGCAACAATCACATGCCAAGATGAAATAATTTCGTTAGCATGTATTTACGCACCATGCACTGCAACTGAGAGAAAATTTTTCAAAAATTTCTACCCTCACCCTTCCACCAGATAACATCATGTTAGGCGATTTCAACTGCTGGGATAACCCCTAATACAGATTGATGGCCTAATCCCAGGGGATACCCACCTGGACACATTGAATATCGCACAATGAAGGCATCTCTTGGCTTACAGGATGCTCTTCCTCCCAATTCACCAATCCTTCCCCATATGACAAGACCCAACATACGTGAGGGACTGCTCATATCAATGAGACGCATTGACCACATCCTCATCCCACAATCCCACCACTCAAGAATCTCCAAATTTACAACAAAAAAGATCAATTTTTCTGATCACCAATTAGTTATGGTGCAGTTAGCGCCAACCCAATCCCACACACAGGTGTCGCCTTGGAGAAAGCTTCACCCAGAAAATATAAGATTGCCTGAGATATCTGACTGGGTTGAAAACAAGGCTACAAATCCAAATTCACAGCCCCATCCACTTCAGATCCCATCAGAACATAGGAAAATTTCAAAAAAGATTTAATCAACAAAACCTGACATATTGCATCATGCAAGTACACCGCGGACACAGCCACAATCAAGCGTACCTTGGCAGAACTAGACCACCTTGAGATAAATACTCTGAGATCTGGCTATAGCCCTAATTGGGGATGCAAATGGGCAGAAATTTCAGCCTGACTTAACAATCTCATCTTTGAACACCAACACAGAATCAAAGTATCGAACAAAGGTAAGTTCATAAAGGAAGGCAAAACCTGTTTGACAAACTTTTTCTGCCAATTCCACTCCCGCAGAACCAGCCCATGTGCACACAGGTCCGCAAGACCAACGGCATCGTGGCAACTGACCCTGAGGAGGTCAAGGTGGAAGTTCACCGCTATTACACCAAATTATACCGCGATATGCCAACAGATCCACAAAAAATTAAAGAATTTATTCAAAGTGCCAAGATACAAAGTACACCACCAAATTACAATATACTATCCCTTATCACATGAGAGGAGCTTTGGGAAACAATTCGCGGTGCACCACGTAGGAAATGCCCAGGGCCTGATGGGATACCCTATGAATTTTACAAAAAATATTTTCAACAAATCGCCCCCTCCTATTGGCGTCAATGAACCAGAGTTTGTTGGAAACACGCCTATTACCAGGAGGTCATGAATCCTACGTTATAACCTTGTATAAAAAGGGTGACAAGTTGGACCTGGCCAACTGGCGCCCAATTGCACTCTCCAACACTGACACAAAAATCTAACAAAAATTCTAGCAGCTAGATTAGGCGCAATTGCATCTGACGTCCTATCACCCAACCAGTTTGGGTTTATACCAGGGCATTCAATCTGGAACAACATTCACCCTGTTGCAAACATTTGCCAATCCAAAGCAACTGGTGCCCTGGTCTTCTTGGATCAGGAAAAGGCGTATGACCGTGTTAGCTGGCCATACCTAAAAGAATGTCTACATGCCTTCAAACTCCCACCAAGATTCATAAAATGGGCGATGCTCCTAACAGAATCTGCAACCATGGCTGTATGCGGCCCTGGATTCCTAACAAACAATATCAAACCACACAGAGGGCTCAAACAAGGGGATCCCCTCAGCCCACTGCTATATAATTTCAGCTTTGACCCGCTCCTCCGAGTAACTGACTCACGTCTCATGGGGATAACTGCACAAGGACAACCAACAGTCAAGATACTGTCCTTTGCAGATGACTGCGTAGCAGGTATAGCAAACAATGAAGATGCCCGACAGATGGAACAAACTCTAGAGGAATACTCCAAGGTGAGCAATGCATCGCTCAACAAAAGGAAGACAGAAATTATCCTCTTAGGCAAATACACAAACAATTGGGCCACAACATCAGAACCTCACACCAACACTAAGAAAGAAAAACCCAATTATTTTACCCTTTGCATCACCTCCCACCACCACTCCTGTCCGACACCTTGGAATCTGGCTAGAATCAGGGGATATGCTAATGAGACAATGGAAAGTAACCTGTTACAACGGGTATCCAAACGCGTCGCCTCCCTCAAGGGAAGAACCCCAGGACTAACAGGACGAGTTACAGTTGCTAACTCGCTCATCCTCCCAATTCTGTGGTACCAGGCCCATGCGATAGCCTTCTCACCTACCTTTATAACCTCAATTCGCGCGCTTATCCAGGGCTGGTTGTGGCCTGGATCTCACCCTCCTATACGGATGGAAACACTATTTGGCCCACGCTTAAGCGGAGGCATGGGAATAATAGATTTTGAGAGCCATGCCAATCACATCCTAGGTACCTGGATAAAGGAAATCCTTGCTCCAGACCTCCCGCAACAACATTGGTCCAGAGCAGCAAGGACTAACTTTGCATAGGCGTTTAAATTAACCAACCCACATAGTCCACCCAGACTACTTTCATACCTTGCCAAGAATACTACTGCAACGGGACCACATGGAACCTCCCCTCATCTCAAAAATATCCTCCGAACTATCCGCCATATGGGATGGACCATAGAGAACATGGGTACTATACAGGGAAGGGGACGACCCAGCCCCCAATTCAAATTAAGAAACCCATAAAACCACCCCCAGAAGGATATTCTCGCAACAACCCCAAGCATAGCTAGGATAGAATACCTAGATATGTTGGACATTCCCTATGATTTAACCACACAGAAAGCAATGTGAAAAATGACACACCACCCACTCCTACAACCAAGGATAAGAGCAAACGCCTGGCGCTGTTTGAGAAGGACCTATAGGATGGCGGACTGCTCCAACTCCCTCCACAAAACATGTGCAGTATGTGGAGGGAGGGATCTCTACATCAACGCCTAGAAACATGCCCCCCAACCAAAGCTATAAGGCAGGAAGTCGCACGCCTGCTCAAGATTCAAAACGAACAGGAATTCTCAATATCAAAGAGTATCTTCGCGCTCCAGATTGAGTCACCAATCCCATCTACCCTCCGCTCCCTAATAATACCCATTGCAATGTGGACAATACACACAATTGCATTAGATGAGTTCAAGGGCACGGTCCCAACCATTCATGGGATTATTAACAGATTCCATGTCCACTTACTAGAGCACTTCCAAGCCTGTCTCTACGGATATATGAGATCAAGACAAAAAGCGCTCATAGAATAATGGTTCCCACTCTGGTTCCTCCACATAGACCCTTTCCTTCACACCTGCTCCATAGCAGGGAAACCCCCTCAGAGTAGTGCACCAACCCCCATACCTGGCAGTCCCGCTGGCAATAGGGGTAACTTGAGTACCCTGGGGTGCCCAATTTTTATATTTCTTAGTTATTCTCTTAGTTTCACATATATTCGGTAATGTCTGTCCCCTGGTCAGCTTACCTCAGTTAAATAAAAACATATTTGTAGGATACAGAGCTATTTGGAAGATAGCAGGTAACTTGATCCGCGCTTTCCACATCTAGAGTGGACAGCAACAGTTTCACTTTTTGTCAATCAGTAGCCCCTTTGACAGCAAATTCAAAATGCTTAAAGTAACCATGTAGATTCCCATCACAACTGAAGGGAGGTAAGTTTTCAATTTGAATGGCTTTTCTTTGCTCTAGGTTCCTGCCGCAAGGAGTAGGCGAATTGGTTTTGGAGAAACTATGGGAACCATCCCTTTGTGCATTATCATACAGCCAGCCGGATGGACTCAAATTCGCTAAAAAGGACTCAGAAGAAGTGTTGTCCCACAGAGGGTCCATCATACTGCCCAAGGTATATTTGTTTTCCAATCCATAGCATTCTTCCCCCAAATCGCCACTTACTGCCCCACCTTCCCCAGCTCTGTCATGCCTTGCAAAATGTTCATCGACCAACTGCTCTGCTTTAATTGAATAGCATTTACACCATACATCCTGAAATTCTGTTGCAGCGTTTCATACTGCTGTTGCGACTCCCAGAGGAATTCCCTTTCAACGTTCAGTTTCTGCTTCATGGCTTGTAATCAAGAGAGTATTTCTTTGATTATATTTTGCAGGTGGGTACGCTGCCAGCTAGTGTTATCCGCTTGTTGATTGTCGTCATTTGTTTGGTTAACTAGGGAGGCTTGTTCCCGTACTAATTCCTCATTGGCCCATTAAAGGGTATTAAGGCGCCCTTGCATGCCCGCATACTCTCTTGTCTCACCAATCGGAAGAGGGAAGACTCGTTGGCACTCAGCCTGACTAACAACTTCCAGTTGTGTACCCTGACGAATAAGCTGAAGATATTTGGGAGATGTTGACCAAAGAATAAGCGCATTATCTGTCATTTGCTGGGTACTCCATTCAATATGAAGTTAAGTTAATTCAGCTGATAGAGAGCTGACTTGGTTCGCCACTTGCCATTCCATTAGCGTCATTTTTTCCCTAAGCTGGGCAATCGCGGCTTTAAGAGCTTCTGCCCATTCATCTAGCTCCGTCATAAAGCGCTCAGTATTATTCCCCAATGTTGTTACATCCTGAATTTACTCCACCAATAGGCCATGCTGATCCATCAGTATTCTTATTACTTGAGGTAATTCTAAATTTAACTGTGGTACCAAAAGGTCCAATCAATGGTGGACATCCCCAACGCGATGGTCCATCTGCACCAGCGCCCCTTGTACCTCCAAAAATGAATGATTGAGGTGGTCAAGCAGGAGGCAAGTATCATGCTGCTGTGCTCAAGTGAACCGCAATACATCTCCAATTTCAATATTGTGGTGAGCCAGCACATGCAGTAGCTGTCAAATTGATGGTTGCACATAAGCGACTAAATATTCCTCAATACCATGGGTACCAAGGCGGTGAGCTAACCCCGCTATAGTCACATCCTAATAAGACATATACAAGGCGTATCAATTTTCTTGGTCACATTGATTATAGAATAAAAACAGGGAGTTTTACCCAACCTCATCTTCGTATAGACTATATCTGCACAACAGCCACTCCATAATATCTCACAGTTGCTGAGGAGTCACATTTGTGGAGCGTCCTTGTTGGGTGGTCATCAGCTCAGGGCAATTCTCTATTTGCAGATTAATCATAGCGGCATCATCCCCTGTTTTGGTCACAGTAAATAATGTTGGTTCGTTGTTTGGTGCCTCCTGTGCTTCTTCAGCATACAGTGCACAGAATCCAATCAAATTAAGTCGGAACAAATGAGGGCCCATCATCATATCCTCTTGTTGAAAAACTACAGTTGACCAGTGGCCCCCTGTAGTCAGCACCACTGTTATTTCTTGGTGTATAGGCTCAATGCCGCTGAGTCAGTTTGCACAGGGTATTAGCCACTGAGCAACCAAATTAGATGATATGAAGATCGCTGACTCTACTAATAAACTCAATAAACTTATATATGTAGCTATCGCCCCTTATTTTGACCTTTATTAGTATAAATAGCAGACTTTATCTGCAATTACTAAACCACCCAAAAAATATCCCCCTTCAATCCTCCGTGTGACTCTTTATATCTTGGTTCCCCAAGCTGGATGCATCCTCAGCTTGGTAGTCCTCAATTCATCTTTCCTTTTTTAGAAACTCTCGTTCATATCAAATCTCAGCATAAATCCTCTTGATTTGCCAAATGGTCATCATTTTAATCGATTATGATTTGTATACCCTTTTCCATAAATCTTGAGACTCATCTCAATTCCCCCTCTGATCCGTTGGTATGGGTAGCATATAATCCAGTCATATCAACTTCCTGACAGTACCTTACGCCCATGCATATATTATGAGAATCTCAACAACATCACAGTACCATACTTGCATCCCATCCCACTGGACTCACATATTTCACGCTATGTGGAGAGGGCGAGAGTCTTCTCCAAGTTGGATTATTTAAACGCTTTCAATTAGATCCATATCAAGAAGGGCCAGGAGTGGCTGACCACATTCTGTACCAGAAAAGGGATTTTCCAATTTCGGGTTATGCCCTTTAGGCTTAAAAGTGCCCCTCTTATCTTTCAACGCTGTATTGATGTGGCTTTGGGGGACCTGCTGGGGGTATGTGCGGTAGCCTACATGGATGATATTATGGTGTTTTCCCTTGACAATGAGTCCCATGAAGTATACCTTTGGTAGGTGGTGGAGCGTTTGAGGGCAGCTGACCTCACATCAAAAATAGGTAAATGTGAATTCTTCAGGTCCCAGGTCACCTTCCTGGGCAACGTTGTGTTTGATCAAGGGCACATGATAACTTCAGACAAGGAGAAGGCGATTCGTGAGTGGCCCACTCCAACTTTGGTTAAGGAATTGAGGAGTTTTTTGGGGACATGTACTTTGCTTAAGAAATTCACATCGAATCTTTCTGAAGTGGTGGCGCCCTTATATAAGGCGAGTGGGGTAAAAGTGCTCCAGTGGTCCCCAACTTTGCAGGATGCCTTCCAAGAAGTAAATTGTACTTTGCTTCCCACATACGCTCTTCGCCATGTTGACCCTAATAAAGAGTTCATTGTGGCTTCTGATGCCTCCAATTTTGCCATAGAGGTGGCTCTATTACAAGTAGGCAAAGATGGAATAGAGCATCTGGTGGGATATTTTTCCAGGAAGGTGTCTTTGTCAAAGTTAAACTACGCCGTTTATGACAAAGAGTTATTAGATGTGGTTGAGGCGCTGACTTATTGGCGCCATCACTTGTATGGCTCATCAACCCTTCTGCATACGTACAGATCACTGTGCCTTAATGTACTACTGTGCACCTCATGTCTTAACCCCATGGTAAATCCGCAACATGAGATTCTTGCCCAATATGCGTTTTCTTATGAGTTTACAAAGGGCAAGGAGAATGGTTTGGCGTATGCTTCAAGCTGCAACCCTGCACTAGCACCTGATCCTAAGGAGATAGAGGTGCATAATACCCACTTTATAATTCCATCAGGTAAGATTGTGTCTGAAATTCCCTCTCCCTTGGCCAATGGGCCAGCGTTTTCTCCTCTGTAAAATGCTGAGTAATATGATATGTTCAGAAATGTAGTTCTTTTTTCATTCTTTGTCAGCTGATTATAATATGGTCCTTTCCAAGAGCGCGGTAAATCAGGCGTATATTACCAGGGGCTACCACGTGAAGTATGAGATGGTGTGGTTTCAGGGATGACTATGAGTGCCCGCTGGACCACTTCGCCTGGAAATCATCTGGGACCATCATGACGGAATCACCGTTGGTCATCCTGGGAAGGCGAAGACTTTAGAGCTAATTTGCCATATGTACAACAGAAAGGGGTTAGCTACACTGGTGGGCAGGTATTGTAAAGAGTGCCTGATCTGCAACCAAATGAAACCAAATCGCCAGCTAATAGAAAGGTTGTTGGTAACAGTTCAAAAGGCTGAAGGGCCATGGACTTCTTTATCAGTGGATTTTATTATGGAATTGCCTGTATCTGATGGCTACGATGCCATCATGGTAGTGGTGGACCGTTTTATAAAGTTCGCCAACTTTATTCCCTGCAGTACCACAGTCACCGTGGCTGAGATGGCTAGGCTCTTCGTCACTTATGTGTTTGCGCTACATGGGGTTCCTCAAGAAATCATTAGTGATTGGGGACCCCAGTTCACCTCCATCTTTTGGGAAGAGTTGTGTAAAGCTCTTCAGATTCGCCCCTGCCATTCAACTGCCTATCGCCCCCAATCAGATGGGCAGATGGAATGATTGAACTAGTGCCTAGAACATTACTTGCTGTGTTACACAGTCGCAGATCATTCAAATTGAGTTTCCCATCTCCTCATGGCCCAGTTCAGTTATAAGAACACCCAACATGCATCAATTGTGTGTTCTCCATTCTTTGCCAACTATGGCTTCAATCCTTCCTTCAACATGGAGCCCAGTTGTGGATCCAAGGTAGAAGTAGTTGTGGACTTTGCCAAAATTATCAATAAAGTACACCAGGGGGTGAGCACAAATTTGGATGCAGCCATGCAGTCTTACAAGGAGAGCGCTGATGGTAAGAGATGAGAAGAACCAGCGTACAAAGAAGGAGATCTCATGTTGCTGAATGATAAGAACATCTCAATAAAGCAATCATGTAAAGAAACTGGTACTGAAGAGGATTGGGCCATACCTCGTTTTCAAAGGTGGACCACGCCTCATACCAGTTGGATTCCCCCTCATTTCAATTCTTTTCAGTATTCCATGGAAGTAAGCTTACGTTGTCTGAGGGCCCCCACCAAAGACTCCTGAGGCTTATCTTGTGGATGGGGCGCCAGAGTAGAAAGTGTAAGTGATTGTAGCCTCCCATTGGGTAAGAAGAAGACTTTAGTATCTTGTATCCTGAAAGAGATTTGACGCAGTGGAGAACAGTTGGGTCCCAGCGTGTGACTGCGCCCATGCCTAAGATCTTATTGAAGCATTCCACGAGCATTTCCTGGAGGCTACAGAATCGAATTCTGTGCAAGTCATTGCAGCCATGAAGTTTGCCCCCACCCATAAAAGCTTTCTCTTGGCAAATGTCCCAGGAGGGAGGGTGGAGCCCAAAAAAGAGGAGAGGGTAATGTCATGTTTACATGACCTAATTGAGGGGCCTAATAGCCAAGATAAGGATGGGCGTCAGGAGGCCCAAAAGATCAAGCTTCAGGACCTCCCTGACTTGAAGAACGCCTTGGACCAACGCTGGGTGCAAGCCAGGTATGCCCTGGTTGGTCCATGGGAAGTGTGTGACGCCCAGGCCCATGTTATGGCTTTGGCGTTAAAACGGACTATTTATCTTACTAACCAAAACGGTTTGGTTTGTTTTATAGGAGAACGGGGTCTCAAAACCTGTTTGATTTTCGAAATTTCCAACTTGGGTCAGCCTTGCCTTCAATTGATAACCCAAGTTTAGTTGAATACTAGCTATAGTACCCTGCCCAATGGAAGCGTGCACTTATTGGTGCACCTGGGCTTGGAACCGCTTCCACTAATCGATTGATTCCCCCAAATTTGTTTAAATATGTTTCTTTGAAATCAACCTTCCTCGTTGGTCACCTCCCTTTAATAAACCCTCATTAGTTTTACGTTTTTCTTATGTTAACTTGGGTGAACCTGTGCGCAAACCTCTTTGAGGAGGTCTCTTGCAACATAAGCTATTTTATCTATACAAATTTCACCATCACATCTGGTGCACAGCTGGTCTGCTCTGATCCCCTCCAGACTGACGCATCATTGCACTCCTGCACAGAACACCGCTTGGATATGGGCTCCTCTTTGGGGTCCACCCAAGTCTTGCAGTTTGTAAGATATCTATTAATCTACTTCACGTTAAACACCCTCGCCTATGTTACGTTGTCTCACACCCTCTATGGGGCTAGCTTCATCCTAGTACTGACAACGAGTTCCCTGGCTTTGGAGCTGTACACTGTGTATCACCTCGCAGGGAATTGGAGAGTTATAGACACTATCCTGACAGTATGCATTAACTGGGTCATTGTGGCCATTTTAACAACTTTGTTGCCCTCCGGCATTAACTGGGCTTACCACTCTTAGGACCTCCTAAGATATTTACCAATCGTTAAAGCAATCCGCCACCAGGACCTCAGCATTTTGTGGGTGGAGCTGTCCCCGCTCTGGGAAAATATCCACACCCTCGCCAATGGTTCTATTCCAACCCCCTCATGATGGGGTCCAAACCTGCCATCCTAATCTGAAAATAAGCCTCACCCAAGCCTGCGGGCTCTGGGATTGCAACAGCCTGGCTTTTCACCAAGTTCCTCATCACTTTTGTGTCACGTCAGCGCTTGTTATTCACCTACCTCCCAGACCATCTAAACTTCATTGAGCAGCAGTGCCTCTGGCATTCTGGCTCACCTTCTTGGTGCTCTCACACCCTGACTGGCAGGTCAGTCTAAACTTTATCTGCCGCTTCCTTGACACTGACATCAGATTCACCATGGATAAACGCTGGGTTAAAGTTAATGAGGCCTATGTAATTTCTCAGAAATCACATGGTGGGGTGCCAGTACGTTATATCAGCAGGGCTGAAGATTTCCAATTATAATTTAAACGATGATGTTTTATTACATTTAATTTTGAACATGGATTAAATTCAATTACAAAATATAATATTACTAAAAATGATGATAATCAGCTTATAATGAAGTCATGAGTTTGCGCATACTCAAGCTATAGAACTACCATTAATGGTAGTCTCATTTTAATGGCAGAATTAATTAACAGTCCCAGAAAATTGATTAAGGCCTATCTCCACAAATTTCCTCAAATTATCATTTGGCCAACCAATTTCTCTGTTAGTCATCTCCTCCTATAAAATGGAGGCCATTTTTATATATTTATTTATCTCATGTTAACTTTTGCTACCCTTTTGGGTTACCTCATTGTGAAGGCTGTCTGAGATTAATTTATAAACTATGAAGGTGTTGGCACCATACTAAGTGTGTTTCCATTGTTTTAAAATTAGCCTTTTTTGGAGAGTTAGAGACAATATCTAGCATTAGATGATAAACTTATTATTATACTTGCGGGGTTTTTATAAGTGGGACTCTCTTATAGTGAAAATATAGTGCTCTAGTTGTTTCAAATGTTTGCTATGCTACTCACCATGGCATTACCATTTGTTTTAGATGTGAGCCAGCCTGAAGTTTCTTTTTTACTGCCCATGGGAAGTGTCAGGATTCTGACCTAAATTAAATATTTGAGTACATCTGATAAGGGGATCTGAACCCAATCTTAAGATATAGTCAAAGCTATTGTCAGGGATAGTCCTACTAAATTCGTCTCCCAATACTGGGGTTCAATAATAACTTATATGATCAAATATTGCTTGACAGAAACCTCCCAAAATTGGGGTTCAAACCTGATCAATGCAGCGATTGAATCCTGGTTGTCAAAGTAATTAGAAAGTCACAGAATCCCTAATTGTTAGTTAGTTTCATACAAATGGTTGTTCAACTAGTAAGTAAGAGTAGTTCAGAGAAGAATAGCTCTGATTTTAAATATACTAAAGGCCTATCTGATTCTTGGTGGAATATGGTCTCTCAGAGTAAGGCGATTATTCCCACTCCTCAGCCAAATAGGCCTACAATAATAAAAGGGTTATGTCAAATTGCTACCAGAATCAGGGGCACCATTCAGAGGTCCCCACATACAACATTCAATTTAGTTCAAACTCCTATGTGGAGACCAGGCCCTTTTATAGGCCTGGAGAGAGTCACACCAGGTGAAATTATTTTCCTCATGGTGATCAGCTCAAATTTATAATATCTTTACCTCATGTCCTTGTTTCATTGACTCTCAACCCTCCATCAGCTGTTCCAATAAAGCGAGGCAAATTTTGAGAGATCTAATAGGTTAACCTCCATATTTCCTAAATAGGCTTTAAGCTAATAATGAATTATTCACCTATCTCGCTTCAAGCCTCATTAATTTAAATACTAAGAAGTGCAATTGAAGCTTTTCTTTCTCGTAACAATCACTTTAGTTACTATGATTCAATTCAAACAGAAAATTTGGATAATCACACACAGGAAAGATGGGCGACTTTAATAACAAAAATAATACAACATGGGCGAGTATCACGGCAAGCGGTGCGCTTAATGGTGCAACTAAGGGCAAGAAACGCCCTGGAGGGGGACCAGGAACCCAAGCCATAAAAAAATCGCAAACTCAGACACCATCTGGGTTTATGGTATTTACTGTAAAGCATGCGGAATACATGTACATTCAATTCAACCAACCTTTGTCAAAGGTGGAACACAGGATCAGACTCTTCCTTGGGGATGAGTCACCGACCCTGTGGGAGAAAACATGTGAGGCACAGCCCTCACTTTTCCCTCACGCGGTGTATGTAGCCACCAACAACATGGGCCATGGCTGGATCGATATTGGTTTTGAAACAGCCGATGAAGCTGATGCTGCAGCAAAAATCTGCGTGGAAATTGTCCTCCCTGAGGGCAAAAAAATTGTGCGCACCGTGTGCACCTGATGGAACAAAGCAAAAACTTTGTTTATCTCCTTTGACTCGCTCCCCACCAACCTTCCTCATAAGGTAATTGAGGAGGAGCTCTGCAAAGGTCTTGTGGCCTACGGAGAAATCCAACAACTTGAATTACAGTGATTTCGCTTAATGCCTGACCTGTGCATGGGCAAAGCTATTGCTGTAATCAACCCCTTCCCAGAAGTGGAAGAGGATATATCCAGAATTCCCCGTGCAGCAGAATTTCACTTCGCAGATGGGGGCCAGTCAGCTGTATTCCAAGTTACACCAGAACGTGCACCATCCATTTGCAACCACTGTGGTTCACTGGGCCACAAGGAACATGCATGCCCTGTAAAAGAGGGCTTAATGGAAAATGATTTTTGTGAAGAAGCTATGGACGAAGATAATGAAAACTTCGCCAAAATGACTGATGGCCACCACCCATTCCGCTGGGGTGAAGATGGACTATACTCCATCGTGGACCCAGTTACAAGTAAACAGCGTAAAGCAGCACAAAAAGCCCGCAAGAGAGCAGCGGCTGAAGCGGCGGCACACGCGGAATCCGCCATTAACCACGGACAAATTCAGGAGGATATTTCAGATATTCACTGAACCAACCAATCAGAAGAATATGCCCAGGTCAAAAATTTTCTCAGTAACCAGATTGAGCCATAAAGCGTCATCAGTCATGCACATACTGAGGAACAATGCAACCGCAATTTGGGTGAAAATGCGGTGCACAATGCAACAAAGTTGAACCTCAAAAATAAAAATACAATCAACAACCCGCATCAGATCAACATTAGACCTGTGCAGGAAAAAGTTGACGCAAATGCAAAAAACCGCAATTCCCTTGAATCATTGGGTCAGATCAAGGGAACCAACAATGGCAGTGAAAGAGTTGGAGTACAGATGCGGAGCATGGCCAAAATGAGCTGTGGTGGGATAGGACTAGAGGGTCCTCCCAACCGCTCCTGAGGCGCCACGGGCACCTCAGTGTCAATAGGGACATTAAATATCGTGGGATCCAGGGCTCATATGTCCCAAGCCAAAAGCTGGCATTCCTGAAAACCTCTTGTAGACATCTTGGCCATCCAAGAAACCCACTGCCTACAAGGGGAAGAAGAATCCTGGTCAACCAGGGTCACACCATCACAATCAGTATGGACGTCTCATTGTGGGATGATAGTCCAAAACAACAAAAAATTTAAAATTACAAATTCATCATCACACTTGCACGGTCAAGTCCTGGTAGCAACAATCACATGCCAAGATGAAATAATTTCGTTAGCATGTATTTACGCACCATGCACTGCAACTGAGAGAAAATTTTTTAAAAATTTCTACCCTCACCCTCCCACCAGATATCATCATGTTAGGCGATTATAACTGCTGGGATAACCCCAATACAGATCGATGGCCTAATCCCAGGGGATACCCACCTGGACACATTGAATATCGCACAATGAAGGCATCTCTTGGCTTACAGGATGCTCTTCCCCCCAATTCACCAATCCTTCCCCATATTACAAGACACAACATATGTGAGGGACTGCTTATATCGATGAGTTGTATTGACCACATCTCATCCCACAATCCCACCACTCAAGAATCTCCAAATTTACAACAAAAAAGATCAATTTTTCTGATCACCAATTAGTTATGGTGCAGTTAGCGCCAACCCAATCCCACACACAGGTGTCGCCTTGGAGAAAGCTTCACCCAGAAAATATAAGATTGCCTGAGATATCTGACTGGGTTGAAAACAAGGCTACAAACCCAGAATTCATAGCCTCATTCACTTCGGATCCCATCAGAACATAGGAAAATTTCAAAAAGATTTAATCAACAAAACCTGACATATTGCATCATGCAAGTACACCGCGGACACAGCCACAATCAAGCGTACCTTGGCAGAACTAGACCACCTTGAGATAAATACTCTGAGATCTGTCTATACCCTAATTGGGGATGCAAATGGGCAGAAATTTCAGCCTGACTTAACAATCTCATCTTTGAACACCAACACAGAATCAAAGTATCGAACAAAGGTAAGTTCATAAAGGAAGGCAAAACCTGTTTGACAAACTTTTTCTGCCAATTCCACTCCCGCAGAACCAGCCCATGTGCACACAGGTCCGCAAGACCAACGGCATCGTGGCAACTGACCCTGAGGAGGTCAAGGTGGAAGTTCACCGCTATTACACCAAATTATACCGCGATATGCCAACAGATCCACAAAAAATTAAAGAATTTATTCAAAGTGCCAAGATACAAAGTACACCACCAAATTACAATATACTATCCCTTATCACATGAGAGGAGCTTTGGGAAACAATTCGCGGTGCACCACGTAGGAAATGCCCAGGGCCTGATGGGATACCCTATTAATTTTACAAAAAATATTTTCAACAAATCGCCCCCCTCCTATTGGCGTCAATGAACCAGAGTTTGTTGGAAACACGCCTATTACCAGGAGGTCATGAATCCTACGTTATAACCTTGTATAAAAAGGGTGACAAGTTGGACCTGGCCAACTGGCGCCCAATTGCACTCTTCAACACTGACACAAAAATCTAACAAAAATTCTAGCAGCTAGATTAGGCGCAATTGCATCTGACGTCCTATCACCCAACCAGTTTGGGTTTATACCAGGGCGTTCAATCTGGAACAACATACACCCTGTTGCAAACATTTGCCAATCCAAAGCAACTGGTGCCCTGGTCTTCTTGGATCAGAAAAAGGCGTATGACCGTGTTAGCTGGACATACCTAAAAGAATGTCTACATGCCTTCAAATTCCCATCAAGATTCATAAAATGGGCGATGCTCCTAACAGAATCTGCAACCATGGCTGTATGCGGCCCTGGATTCCTAACAAACAATATCAAACCACACAGAGGGCTCAAACAAGGGGATCCCCTCAGCCCACTGCTATACAATTTCAGCTTTAACCCGCTCCTCCGAGTAACTGACTCACGTCTCATGGGGATAACCGCACAAGGACAACCAACAGTCAAGATACTGGCCTTTACAGATGACTGCGTAGCAGGTATAGCAAACAATGAAGATGCCCAACAGCTGGAACACACTCTAGAGGAATACTCCAAGGTAAGCAATGCATCACTCAACAAAAGGAAGACAGAAATTATCCTCTTAGGCAAATATACAAACAATTGGTCCACAACATCAGAACCTCACACCAACACTCGAAGAAAAACCTAATTATTTTACCCTTTGCAACACCTCCCACCACCACTCCTGTCCGACACCTTGGAATCTGGCTAGAATCAGGGTATATGCTAATGAGACAATGGAAAGTAACCTGTTACAACGGGTATCCAAACGCGTCGCCTCCCTCAAGGGAAGAACCCCAGGACTAACAGGACGAGTTACAGTTGCTAACTCGCTCATCCTCCCAATTCTGTGGTACCAGGCCCATGCGATAGCCTTCTCACCTACCTTTATAACCTCAATTCGCGCGCTTATCCAGGGCTGGCTGTGGCCTGGCTCTCACCCTCCTATACAGATGGAAACACTATTTGGCCTACGCTTAAGCGGAGGCATGGGAATAATAGATTTTGAGAGCCATGCCAATCACATCCTAGGTACTTGGATAAAGGAAATCCTTGCTCCAGACCTCCCGCAACAACATTGGTCCAGAGCCAAGGACTAACTTTGCGCAGGCGCTCAAATTAACCAACCCACATAGTCCATCCAGACTACTTTCATACTTTGCCAAGCACCCTATTGCAACGGGTCCACATGAAACCTCCCCTCATTTCAAACATATCCTCCAAACTATCCGCCATATGGGATGGACCATAGAGAACATGGGTACTATACAGGGAAGGGGACGACCCAGCCCCAATGCAAATTAAGAAACCCAGAAAACCACCCCCAGAGGGATATGCTCGCAACAACCCCAAGCATAGCTAGGATAGAATACCTAGATATGCTGGACATTCCCTATGATTTAACCACACAGAAAGCAATGTGGAAAATGACACACCACCCACTCCTACAACCAAGGATAAGAGCAAACGCCTGGCGCTGTTTGAGAAGGACCTATAGGATGGCGGACTGCTCCAACTCCCTCCACAAAACATGTGCAGTATGTGGAGGGGAGGGATCCCTACATCACCGCCTAAAAACATGCCCCCCAACCAAAGCTATATGGCAGGAAGTCGCACGCCTGCTCAAGATTCAAAACGAACAGGAATTCTCAATATCAAAGAGTATCTTCGCGCTCCAGATCGAGTCACCAATCCCATCTACCCTCTGCTCACTAATAATACCCATTGCAATGTGGACAATACACACAATTGCATTAGATGCGTTCAAGGGCACAGTCTCAACCATTCATGGGATTATTAACAGATTCCATGTCCACTTACTAGAGCACTTCCAAGCCTGGCTCTATGGATATATGAGACCAAGACAAAAAGCGCTCATAGAATCATGGTTCCCACTCTGGTTCCTCCACACAGACCCTTTCCTTCACACCTGCTCCATAGCAGGGGAAACCCCCTCGGAGTAGTGCACCAACCCCCCCCATACCTGGCAGTCCCGCTGGCAATAGGGGTAACTTGAGTACCCTGGGGTGCCCAATTTTTATATTTCTTAGTTATTCTCTTAGTTTCACATATATTCGGTAATGTCTGTCCCCTGGTTGGCTTACCTCAGTTAAATAAAAAGAAGTGCTTTTGTAAGAGGGTTTGCTTTTTATCTCCTCGTCACAACCTAACAAAAATTCATAAACCTCAACCTTTATTATAACTTAATAGTTTATTTTTTCAGGTAGTGGTAAAACCCCCTCATATATTTTGGCTGTTGAGATAACTATTTCTCCTGCCATTTTGTTGAAATTTGGGGCAAATTAGCACCTTCAAGCATAAAAATAACCCTGATTCCAAAAGTTAGTTTAGATCTCATCTTGTAAACGCTTAGAGATTTTGATTCTATGAATAAGTCCCTGATATTTAATATAACTAGGTTTGGAGTGAAAATAAAGATTATGCTCTATATTACGTTTTTTGTATACCGCTAATTAAACTAGCAAAAGAATACAAAGATATACCAATTAAAAAAAAAAAAAAAAAAAAAAAAGTATTGTGTTTCATTGTTTGAAGGCTTTAGATTTACTAAAGTAAAAAGTAACTTTTTGTTAACCTTGCACCAGGGGTTATGGGTACCTGACTTTATTTTCGAGTGGAGTATATTCCCCTACATCCCAACAAATTGGTGCTCCCTTACTGGTACCCCTAAGTTCCCAGCCAAATCATTCCTATAACGTAAATTTTATGATTACCCTACCCTCTTTATTATGATAATTGGAACAGCAAATGCTTGTCATAAAGCACTATCAACTCGAGCTTTGGGACACTATGACAAGTTTTCCAAACTGAAGTAAAACAGCTGCCACAGCTTTTCATTAACAAAGTGGCACTTTAGACCGCCCATGAGCAATAATATTCAGAGAATATTGTTTCTCTTTAATTGTAAAGGCCACCCCTGATGTCAATACATGTCTAAATTTATTGCGGGGAAAGCCAACCATGGGATGGACACTTCCAAATATGACTCAGGACAGATAACTTAGTACCGGGGGAGGCACCCCAGAGAAGCGATGCTATCTCTTGTTGCCAGCGGGAACGCCACTTATGGGGAGGGGAGGGAACGTGTGAAGGGGCTGTAGCCACTATTGAGTACGTGTGGAGGAAGGGGTCTGATTTGATGAACAAGACTGGGAACCAGGAGGAGACCAGCTGTTGGCGACGCGGTGGGAGGTATTCAAACATCCACGCTTGAAAGTGGTCCGCCAAATGAGACCGGAATCTGTGGACAGTTTCTGGGAAAGTGGGGGTGGAGCCTGCGATGGCATCTAAGACAATCGTGTGGATGGTCCACATGGCGATTGCAACCACCAGAGCACGGAGGGAGGGTGGAAGGGAGGAGGCCATTGATAGAGCAAACATATCTCTTGACAGACTGAAGGGATGCGTTTGATTCTGGCCCAGCAGACGTTAAACTTCGCGCCATATCACTTTAGAGGTGGGGCACTTCTCCAGGCGGTGGAACAGCGTTCCATACTGGCCGCACATGACACAGGATGAGTGTAAAGCGTTAGAGCGCTCAGCTGTATGATACACCCGCCTCAGGCAGCGCCACACATGGGAGTGGACTTGAGGCTGCAACATAGGGTGATGTACATATTTCCAGATTGTTTTTTGGGTCTCAATGGAATAAGGGATGTCCATCATGTCCAGGTAGTCCACCCTGGATAGGACATGGGGCCGAATGGGGATCACGCCATCATGGATGGGTAGCCCCTGTACCTCTTGTGTGAACTGAGGAGAGGGGCAGCCTCTTTGGGTTGTATGTCCACTAATACGAATTCTCCACTCTGCGCTTCGCATGGAGAGTAGGATTCATTTGTGGTGGGTTTTTGTCCCGTGAGGACCTGTGGCCGATGTGTGTGATGCGAGGTATTTCATCAGGGAGTGGGGGTTTGATGGATTGTTGAGGCCCAAGGCTCAGGAGAAGTTGGAGCAGGCTGCGCGGGACCAGTGTTGGGATGGGAGTGTGGGAGCGGTGATGGCCGCGATCCAGGTGCCCAGGATCTTGGCAGCATGGGCTTTGAAGTCAAGCAGGCCCATGCCACCATGATGATGAGGGCCAAACATGACCTCTAGCCGCACTGGTGGAGGGCGGCCTGACCAAAGCCATCCTTGTAGCAAGGCATACAAGGATTTGAAGAAGCTTGGGGAGAAGGGGATGGCGTGGGCTCCAAACCAGACTTTAGATAGGAGCATAGAGTTGGCTAAAACAACCCTGCCAGTCAGGGAAGTAGTGTGGCTCTGAGAGAGGTGATTCACTTCGTCACGTTGTCCAGAATATGGCACTCCATTACTGCTGATGTGTATCCGCCTGCCTCCATCCACACGCCCAGATGGCGCACCAGTCCTATGGTGGGGCGTGGCATGAAGGGGAGTACCAGTGGAGCGGTGTGTGTTGAGTTAGTAAGGCGTGGACGTGGGTGAGCAGATGGGCCAGGTTGGGAACTTAATTGCTGAGGCCCAACAGTTCTTAAACTGACCAAGGAAGATGATTTCAGTTTTGGAGGCGTTCAGTGCCGCGTTGCTTACCTGGGAATATTCCTGGATGAGAGCTTCAAGCGCGCGTGCATTTTGATTATTAGACACCCCAACCACACAATCATCTGTGAACGCCAATATTTTGACTGGGGCTTGGCCTGGCACATGGACCCCAGTGAGTTGGGCATTCACATTTCGCAGTAGTGGGTCAAGGCTGAAGTTGTATAAGAGTGGGCTGAGGGGGTCCCCTTGTCGCAAGCCCCTTTGAGGGCGGACTACTTCCATTAGGAAGCCAGGGCCACGCACTGCCATTGTTGCAGATTCCGTGAGCAGCATCACCCAGTTGATGAAGCGAGGGGGTAGGCGGAATTGATGAAGGCAGGCCCTTAGGTATTCCCAGTTTACTCTATCATAGGCCTTTTGTTGAACCAAGAATACAAGTGCCCCAGAGGCTGTGGACTGACATACATTAGCCACAGAGTGCACGTTATCCCAAATCAACCTTCTGGGGATGAAACCGAATTGTTCTGGGGAGATGGTGGCAGATGCTACAGTCCCTAATTGGTTAGCCATAATTTTTGTTAAAATTTTGGTGTCTGTGTTTGTTAGAGAAATGGGGCGCCAGTTAGCTAAGTCAAGCTTATCCCTTTCTTGAAGAGTGTGACAGTAAAGGCCTCATGTCCTCCTAGTAGGAGGCGCGTTTCCAACAGGCTTTGGTTAAGTGAGGCAAGCAGAAGTGGGGATATATATTTGAAATATTTTTTGTAGAACTCATATGGAATGCCATCTGGGCCTGGGCATTTTTGTTTTGGCGCACCGTGAATGGCTGTCCATAATTCGTTCAGAGTAATTAAATTCATTATTTCCGGGTATCAGAAAATGGTGCGGATATGAGCTCAGTCAAGAAATTCCGCCACTTCAGCTGGCTAAATTGGTTTGGCTTGGTACAACTCGGAGTAATATTTTTGCATTTTGATTGCCACTTCAGCCAGTGTATCCGCAATAGAATTATCTGATTTTCGCACCTGTGTGCAGGCCACACTCTGGCATGATGCAAAAATTTTTTTAAAGAAATATGCAGTGCACTTGTCGCCTTTAGTGATGCGTGTGGCCCTGTATTAGACACAAACCCGATGTTTGTGTTGCCTTTTGAGTGCGTTGAGGTGGGCGGCTGCCTCCGCCCACTTCTGGCCCCATGCAGGGCTGTATCCTGTAGCTGGTCTGTTGGACTCTAAGTGTGCCAATTCTGCCAGAGCGCGCGAGATAACCACCGATGTGGCTTGTGAGCATCTGGAGTAGAGATAGCGAGAGTGGCAGAAGGTGTCCTCTTTGAAAGTTGCCCATGTGGAAATGGGGTCCGCGCAAAACGGTGCAACAAACTTTTTTGCCAAAGTTGCCTCTTCCACCCACATGAAAAATCCTGGCAACGCGAGCTCAGGGGGCAGATTTTACACCAATGTGGGGCCTTAGCAACTGTGACAGGTAGGTGGTATGTTATTGAGACCAGTCGGTGGTCAGAGAATTCCATTTTTATTGTTGTAAAGTGGGAGATGTGGGGTTGGAATTTCGCCGGTGTTAGAATAAGGTCGATGCGGGTCATGTACCTTAATTGGCCATTGTGGACGTGGGGATGCATCATGTTTTTGAGCAGCGGGGCATGTCGCAGCAGCGCATCCATTAACCCAAGGGTGGCCTTTAGAACGCGTAGTTCAATGTGACCCTGTGGGGCATGGGGTGAGGGAGGCCATCAGTCCGTTGGTGAGGTCAGCCAACAGTTCTTGTTGCTGACTAGGAAAGAATCAGGGGGTAGCGGGAGGGATTTGACCAACGGGAAAATTCCTGATGCTTGTGTGCACCGTTTGGGGCATAAAAGTTGAAGATTGTATGCGCTACATCAGCCCATGAGAAGGTGACGACGAGCACTCGGCCATTTAGGAATGTTTCTGAGTATACAAATTTGAAAAAATTTATTTCCAAATTAGCACCCCACAGTGCTTCGACCAAAAGGATAGGGATGGGAGGAGCATTGTTTTCCAAGTTTCCTCGGAACCTTGTGGACAGTGGGACTCCTGGATGGCCAGGATATCCATGGGTAGATTGTGTTGTAAAAAACTCAGTTTCCTAGCCTGGGATGGGGAGGCCTTGAGTCCAGCGATATTCAACATCCTAAAGTGAAGGTTTCCCCCATCGCACCTTAGGTGCGAGGGGGTGGGCCCCCAGGCCCACCAGCCTCTTCTAGGTCCCCACGGGCTTTCACAGCAGCGTGGGTGTTAGCAGCAATGCTATCGGAGTTTTTGTTGATTTTTGTGGAAAGAGTCGCGTTGGCTTTGGCCTTCGCCTTTTGTTTTTTCTGACATCAGACGAATTTTTTTGTGGTGCGGATGAGTTTGGTGCACCGTTGAGCGGGTCAAAAAAATTTTCAGTTGGGATAGGTCCCATGTCAGTTTCAACCAGAGCTTGGGTGCAACGATTGGGTGAGATTGAGTCTCCCATCGGATCCTCAGATTGAGTAGCCCACTCAGCATGAGCTTCCCAATCTGATTGGTTGTTGGATTCCCAAGTTGCTTCTGCCGCAAAGGTTTCCATGTCCTCCTGGCATTGTGAGTGTGGGATAGCGATGGTGGCCTTGGCCGTTTCCTTGCCCGCAGCCCTATGGGCCTGCTTAGCCTTCTTCCGTTCTTGTGGAGAGAAAGGCTCTACCAATAGGAGCAGCCTTTTGCTCCCCACGGGAAAGTTTCCTTGGTGCTTGCGGTTGGTTCATAGTGTGCCTCTCCACTGGCCATGGCCACCGAGGGGTGCTCTTGGAATGTGACGCCCTCCTTGATGGGGCATGCATGCGCCTTGTGGCTGAACGCATCACATTGGGTGCAAATGGGGGGCGCACTGTCCACGGTCACCTGGAATGGGTGGGTGGTATGCCCTGTGAAATCAATAAAAGTGGAGTGCAGGATCTGGGTTAGGTCCTTTGCGATCTCCTCAGTTGGGGTCAGAACTGCGATGGCTTTGCTGGTGCACAGGTGTGGCATCAGCATGAAGCGTTGCATTTCAAAAGATTGTATTTCGCCATATATGGCGAGACCATCTTTCAGGTGTTGTTCCAAAATGTCACGTTTTACCATAGTAGGCAAAAAGTCAAACGTGAGGAAAATTTGGTTTGATTTTGTCCGACTGGTGCATTTGGTTTTAATGACCCATTGCCCTTTGGGGAGGTCAATCACTACGCGCACTGTTGCAGCCTCATCTGCTGCTTTTTTGCTCTCGAAACCTAGGTCCAGCCAACCATGTGACATGGAGTGAGGTGCAATGTACACCGCAGTCGGGAAAATTTTGTGTACATCTTCACATAATTTTTCCCATAAGGCCGTTTTTTGGATGTCCAGATACAAGTGGACTCTGAATTCCACCGACAAAAGTGGTTGGGAGTGAGGCGTGTTGATGTACTGGTTGCATTGTGCTTGCTATGTGAGTATCTCCGGGGAAATTGTAACCGCCAGTTTTTTAAGATTTTTGTCAATTCCGCCAGATTCTCCAGAGCGTTTTCAAATGTTGGAGGCCGCAGGCCTTCCACCTGCTCCTCTTACCTTGCTTGCCCAACTGCTCACTGACATAAGCGCAGACTAATCTCCTCTGTGATATTATCAAACTAGATTCAGTCTTGAATTGAATAGGTTGCAAAAGTGTTTGCAACGAGAAAGAAAAGTTGATGTCAATACGTCATTCAGCCATAAACCCCTCCTAGTACCACGTTCAAACCTTCCTTCAAGGACAAGTATGTCCTTGGGGAAGGGAGCATATTCTCCTTCTAATACTTCTATAAAGGTGCAATGGAGGAAGTGACCAATCACCAGGCTCCACCAGTTGAGTAACAGTCTTAGTCACCTGGCTCAAGATATAATGATGCCCCAGTTAATGACCTGTTGAACCTGTGTTAAAGCCAAAGTATAATTAATTCAGGAGTTACGGAGTGACTTAGCCTAACCAACCAAAAACAGGTACTATGGGAATAAGACTTAATCATGGAGAATTCTTCATTGAATTCACCCACAAATATATTTGGGGGCCAAACTTTGGTTGTTGGAAGACACCTTACTCTGGATAAAGCTATCTCCGCTTCTTTACTGGCTTTCAAAACCATTCCTGGCATTCAACTTTATCTTATAGCGTTGAAGCCTCACCTTATATCCCTTTTGCTATCAAAGAAGCCATTCTGGTTGTTTCTGCTGACCTAAAGAGACTGGCCAGGCTATCCGGTTTTAAAAATGAGTTACAATCTCAGGTTTCAGCGATAACAATTCCTGACTTTTCCAATTATCTTATATTGTTCCTTCTGTAAAGGAACCACCCATACTGCAAAAATCTGCCATCATCTTTATCGCCATAATGCAGCAAAAGATTGGTCAGCATAGGGCAAGAGGCTCCCTTTGTTGACAATATTCCAGTGCCTCAACACCCCCACTGTAAGCCTAGTATTTCAGGTTGCTTTGTACTAGCTTCTCCTGCAAAAATCAATGTGTCTCCACCATCCAAGGCAATAGAAGCCTTAAGCTGTCCTATTTTTACGTTGGTCAGATACCTAATCAAATTCTCTCTGTCAACTCCTCTAGTGAGAGTTAAGCTTTTGCTGCAAAACTTTCAAACACATTGAAAAACCCTGAGCTTAGCCTCAGCAAAATTCTCCGCGTGCCTCATTACAAATACCCAATAAAAGTTTTTTAGCCGTTAATTCTCAATTTAGTTCTTTGGTGGGTCAAGTTGAAATTATCATTCACAAGGTTAAAGTCCTGATTATAATCGATACAGGTTCTTCAGTTAACATTATATCATCCTGACTTATTCAGAAGATCAAAATGGCTCTGGACTTGAGACATAAAGCTGAATATGGGACGGTGGGTAATCAGCCTACTAAGGCAATTAGGGTATGTTCTGCCTTACCTCTTCAGATCAAAAACTCTTTATTACTGTTCTCGCTATCACATTAGAAAACAATAGTTATGAACTGCTTATTAAATACAACTAATGTGGGGTTTCAATTGTATTATATATCGTAAGGAAAATTAACTTTCACTTTTAGGATTTCAGATACTCCTAATATTTGGTCTCCCACTTAAAAATAAAGGGTCCTCAAAAAAATGAACATGCCTCATCGAATATCCCACCTCTATCTGCAAAGCAGAGTACCAAATCTTGGGGACTAAAACTTAGCTTTCAACTGAGGCTGTAGATACTAAAGACGTGATACCCTTATATGCCCCCATCCCATTAACTATACCACTTGGCTCTCAAGTTATCATGGATTCAGTGATAAAGATTTACATTTCTTCTAATCAAGTTTTGGAGCTATGCAGACATCCTAACCCTTATATCAAAGAAGCATTGACCCGCCCTGGGATTTTTGGACCCCACCTTCTGGAAATCTATCTCCACTTTATTAAGGAATCTCACAAATCAGGCCCTCCAAGTTACTTGATATGCCCCCATCGCTTATGTAAAACTATGTTTTATTAAAAAATATCACTGATATGAGCAGTTTCAGCTCCCTAGAAGACTTAAAGTTTGATCCCCTACCAACAATAACTCTGGTCGAAAGTAAACTGGGAGACAATCTCTCTTCCAACGAACGCCAGAATATTGAAGACTCCTTGAGGAATATAACGAGATCTTCTCATTGGGACCAAGTGACTATAGAAAAATGTCAGAAGTAATTCACCAAGTCAAGACCGTAGATCACCCTCCATTTAAATCTTAAGCATAATGAAAATTTAAAGTCAAAGAAGCTCAGGTAGCCCTAAAGCTATAAGAACTGTTAAAAGCTGAGCTACTTGTGCCCTCCAAACGCCTGTGGGCTTCTCCGCCTTTTATTAGTTCAGAAAAAAGGATGGCGGACACCATGTAATCATGGATTATTGTCAACTTAATTCCATTACATGAAAAGATAGTTATCATTTGCCTCATATAGATGATTTCTTACGCTTGATGTTAGGATCTCATTAATTTTTTGGCTATGGATCTCACCAATGGGTATTGGCAAATTAATTTATCACCTGAAGACTGTGAAAAACGTTCCCTCATTTTTGAGTGAAGGATTATTTGAGCCTAATCAAAGGCCGCAGGGTTGTGAAACGCCCCTGCTACCTTTAAATAGCTATGGATAGACTATTAGGGGATTTAAAACGCCCTTGCGTGTTAGTTTATCTCGATGATATCACATTTGTTTCATGATCTTTTAACAATCATTTGACGCATATCAGGTCTGTTTTCCAGCTATTACACCAAGCTTCCCTAAAACTAAAGCCACCTAAATTCTCCTTTTTTCAGAGTGAAATTGATTTTTTAGTCCATAAGGTAAGTAAAGCTGTAATATCCCCGATGGATGACAATGTTAAGGCCATTTTAAACTGTCCCCCCTAATTCCCTACATGATGTAATGGTTTTTTAGAATGGTAGGATATTATCTTCAATTTATCCCACATTTTTCCATCACCTCTGAGCCTTTATTATATTTGTTGAAAAAAGGCATATACTTATTCAGTGCGCAAATTCAGCTTGCTTAACTTTGGAGGCCAACTTGCTGCTCAGGGGATCTACTCCACAAAGATTAGGAACCAGACAACATTCACTAAATTCATAAAAATATTCTCTAAGCAAACTTAGCTCATATGCTGCCCCTTGTTGTATCAATTGCTTGGTTATCTTGTTCGCTCTCATAGCAAACTTCTTGACATTCTTGGACATTATTGGCAAACGTTGGCTTTCATGACTCAACGGGAACTTTTCCAATCTCTTCCTTGGCGTTATTAACACTAAGGTAACCTTGACAGAGTGTTTTCTTCATAATGGGTTAATCCCAGACTGGATACTGGCGATTACTTTCAGATTGGTTAATCCCACACTGAATACTGGTGATTACTACTTAATACAACACAAGTTAAAGAAAAAAGAATAAACTTAAGATTCTGTTGCAAGTTCTTATATTAGAATAGAAAGCGAAGTCTTAAATACTTCAGGATGAAATTTAAGATATAAATGAATGTGATATTGGAAAAATCTGCGAATTCAGGGTTCAGTATTGAGGATATTCATGATCCTCTGGTCAGACGGCGTCTGACTGCTTCTTTGGTCTAATCCATTTGTGAAAATTCTTGTATGCACGAGCCCCATCTTGCAGAAGTTACCCCTGAACCTGGATGTTCAGGGGCCTTTGTACTAGGCCCCACTTCTGGGTTCTGGGACATAGTCGCTTCTGTTAAATAAGTTAATTACTATATCTGATAATATGCGCCTCAACATTGGGCTTATTTGATGGCGCTCCTATGATGCGCCTCACATCATGGCTTTGAGCTGCTTTTTTTAAATTTTACGACTACCCAATTTTGTAATATACTCATTATTACTTCTGATACTGTTGTCAGTGTAATTTGGTTTGCTCATGGGGCGTCTTTTACAGAATCCAAAATTATTTTGGACCCCAGAAGGTATAAAAGGGGGTCAAATTTCATAGATGTTTTTGGGTATCATCATCATATAGTATATTCTCTGACTTGGTGGGCGAAAATCATTTCGCATGACATCACAATTGGAGGTAAACTATTTAGCTCATCTGCGCCTATAAAGATGCATCTTTCGCCCCCATCCACGATGGCCTGGTTGTCAGTACTGCCACCAGTTTGGTTGTTTATACTAATTCCACTAGTTGAGGTCTGACCAATAGCACCACTTGTGGGCACATCCATGACACCCTTCCATTGAAACAGAAACTACAACAGGCTTTGACTACTATGTGTAGCTCTCAGCCATTCACCAGTACTTGTGCACCCCAGTTTTTGAATAACCATTTTTACTTTTTACTGATGCTAGCAATATAGCTATAGGAGCTATAGTCCCATCACAACAAAAGATTAGTGGATCATCCCTTTTCATACTATAGAAAAACCCTGTCAAAAGCTGAATTCAACTTTAGAATTACAGAATGAGAATTTTGGTGGTGCTACTGGCTGTTTAGAATTTCTGACCTTATTTATATATGAATTATTTTACCATAATCATTGACCATGATTCATTGAAATGGCTTTAACAAATGAAGGATTCTGATGGGAGATTATACTGATGGGTGTTAAAGCTTCAAAGCTATGATTTTTCTATTATTCACTGCCCAGAGCTCATACTCCAAAATATGGATTGTCTATCCAGGCTTCCCATATTAAACTTAACCAAACCTTAGGAATATTGACTTTATAATCTTTTAACCCATCTTAATTTATGGAAAAACAAGATCCTGACTATTCAAAAATAATTAAAGAAAAGGTTGGTAAATATCAAGTATAAAAATGGCAACCTGTACAAATTTGTGTCAAAAAAGGTTACCCTACATTCAACTTTCAGCTTGCACTGACATTATATTGGAGGGGCATCTTCAAGTTGGCCACGGAGGAATCTAAAACACTTACCAGTGGCTCTTGACCCAATGTTACTTGGAAGGAATGTTCATCTCAATTCACAATAATATAGTCCTGTCTGGTATGTAAAAGTCAAGCTGGACCTGATACCCAACCTCAACATCCAGTGGTTCCACTCTGTGAACCCTTACATACTGTAATTATTGACGTCATGGGACCACTCCCTTGAGTATCTAATTGCTATCAGCTCTTCCTTCTAGCAGTTGATCAGAAACCAAGTGGATTGATGCTATATCACTACCCTCCACTTTTGGCAAAAGCTACCGCTACGTTTTTATATAATTGGATTATCACCCAGCATGTGTGCCCTAACATAATTATTTAATAATGGTCAGAATTTTTATCATTACTGGTGAATGATTTAGATGAAGTAATGGGATCCACTCAAGGTATTAGCCATTCCTTTTATCCTGCAACCAATTGAATGGTAGAGCGTGTAGATAGTTTTTAACCTCAACCCTCCGGAAAATGGCCAAAACTGACCCACTACATTGGCCACAATATTTTCCTAGTGTTATCCATGCCTATCAATTAAAATAACACTTGATTATCAAGATGTCTCCCTTTCAAGATTTATATGGAAGAGATCCCCAGCTGCCCTATAAAGAGCAGGCCATTTTAGATCAAGCTTCCCCCAAAGCCCCTTAAGTTACTATGAGACAAATCACTAATGAGATTATCCAACTTCAGGCCCTGGCTTCTAAAAAAAAATTTGCTACCACTACTAGAAAAACCAATCAGTTTAACAATAAGCATGTTCCTCTGTATGCCTTCCAGCTAGGTGATTTATTCCTTTTTTATCATTATTGACCTGGTGATCATGATAGATTGGGTATTAATTGGTCAGGACCTTACAGAGTTATTTATAAATGAGCAGATGAATACTATATTGTGCAGGTCACTCAGGGAACTGTGATAAATCAAGTACATAGTTGATTTCTCTGGCCGTTTTCCCCCTTTGCCAAAATCTAGAAGGGGCATTGTCAAGATTCCAACATGAATGAAAGATTTGAGTACATCTGATGATGGGATCCAAACCCAATTTAAAGATATATTCAAAACTATTATCAGGTATAATCCCTGGATAAATATATGGCCTCCTGATATTGGGGTTCAACCTTAACTTATGCTATCAAATGTTGCTCGACAGAAGTAGCCAAAACGTCGCAGAATCTCCAATTGCTGTTTAGTATAGGTCTTGGCTTGTAAACGTGGAGAGTATTTATCCCAATAATACATCCCTGATCTTCGATATAATTAGGGAGGGAGAGAAAATAAAGGATGCATTATTTTCCAATTTATTTTGGGTACCACTAATTAAAAGTAGCAATTGAATACAAGGATATACTGGTAATCTTTCTTTCAATCTAATAAAAAAAAACAAAGCAAAATTTAGAATTTTTAAAAATATAAAAAACAGCCACTCAATTGAGCCAAAACTTACCAATGTCAATGCTACTGATGCTTTCTGCCCCAGCTTGGGGTGGTGGTGAGCTGCTGTCACAATTCTGATATGACTGGACGATAAGCCCTAAGTCAATATGGTAGAATGGATGAAATCCGCCAAGTTGGTTCAAGTATGATTAATTTGAGTGTGCTTCAAAATGAGACGATATTGAGTTGCTAGGAAATCTGCTGAATTGGGTGATTATGAATTAATGAATGAACAAATGAAGAATTGGCAGAACCAATGAGATATGGCGTGTTGAATTACTAAGCCATTAAAATGATACCATCTGAAGTTGCTATGATACAAGTGGGATGAGATGATTGAGGGAGGTAGGTTGTTAATAGTTTTAGAGTGGGCGACACATCGGGAATCAGCTGTGTTTATTATAATAAATAAAGAAGTATAGTGGGGGCAAGTGCTCCATATTATTAATAAAAAGTTATTTCTGTTGTTACAAGGTCAACGATCCTCATATTGTTGATCCTATTGCTCAGTGGGTCAAACCCTGCGCAATTTCATTTACGGCGTATCTCAACGGAAACGCCAATTTTATAACAGTGGTGCTCACTACAGGGGGCCCATTGACCAATAATAATACCATGAAAACTCAGCTGCCGGCTATGTCACATCCAGGTTGTTTTAATAAGGAATCTGCACAAAAGCTGGGCCTGTTGCATATGAGGAAATGAGACTTGCATTAGATACTGTGCTCAAAAGACAAGATGAGTTGCTTCAGAAGTTTTACAGTGATAAGTTGCCGCCATTTGATCGCGAAGGAAATATTCATGGTTTTTTTTCTGATTTGAGTTTGCAACTGAAGGTACTTCAGATTGATGGAGGGCGAAACTATTGCTCTCCTCTTTGGATGTTGGGAGTGCTGATCAAGTCATTTGTTACCTCTCAGCTAGTTCCATTTCATACCATGAAGTTAAGGAGATGGTGCTGCAGTTGTTTGGCAGATATGCAAAAATGTCGCAGCAAAAAATTGAGTTTTTAACCATTGGGTTTCAACATAATGAGACCCTCACTGCATTTGCTGATCAATTCTCAGCTGAAGCCCATGTGTTAATTGGGGCAGGATATTTAACTGAATGTGACATATGCATAGCGTTGACCTCTGCTGTGAAACCATATCATGAGCTTTTTAATGCCTTGGCTCCATATCTAGAGGTTGATGTACCCTTGCTTAAATTTGTCCAAATTCTACGCCATCTATCCGCTACCTTCCCGCCACCCAATATAGAGCGGAACCTTAGCATCTCTGCTGCTGGAATTTCTTATCTGGAGGAATTATCCCTCCCTGTGCAGCATCCATTTGGCATCCCCTGGCCTTATCATCAATACACGCCTCACTTCCAATCCAATTGCCAACAGCAGCTCACCTATTGGGAGGAGCCAGGTTACACTGTTCAATTCCAGCCCACCCTTTGGGGTGGCTCCTTTTACAATAATCAAGGTTGTAGGTCTTATGGGATTAATTGCTTTTTGTGTGGTCGCTCTGGGCACCTGGCTAGAAGTTGTCGCAAACGTTGGGCCCAGTACTTACCGCAGGAGCAGTACCACCAGGGAAAAGTCAGAGCGGAGTAGAGATGGGACTCTCTACCTCCGCTATTCTGACCCAAAACGTCCCACCTGAACCTATTACTGTACCTTCAGTGGAAGTTCTTCAGTATGATGATGCCTTCTTATATCAACAACCAGTTGGAGGGGTGAATGTGCTGACACAAACGCAATTCACAGACATGGCGGAAGCAAACTCTCAGGAACAGCCAAAGCCTTATGCTTGTCAAATGTTTGATCACCTTTCTACTGATGAACCAGATCCATTAGCTGATGCGCTTATCTTGACAGGGGTAAGCGTGGCCCTCCCTGTGGACGCTATTGTTAAAGAATACCCTAAAGTGGGGAAGGGTATTATGAGCTTCCTTGAAAAAAAGACCCATTAAATGTCCATGTCTTAAAACAATCAGATGCATCTTACTCTGAGTGTACTTATTGTGATACTGTCATAGCAAAAACTTGAGTTCGTGTGATAATTGATACAGGTGCCCCAATCAACATAGTATCCACAAAGTTGGTGTCAAAGTTGGCATTAAAGCCTGACGTGGAGCATCATATGGTGTATGGGACTGCAGGAGCAGAAAGCACAGTCTCTGAAGGAGCGTACAGCGCGCTACCCTTGTGGTTTGGGTCAATTGTCATTGTAGCCCCAGCTATAGTGTTACCAAACAATAACTATGACCTGTTAATTGGAACCACTTTTATGTGCCACTTTGGGGCTGTTGTCAATATGACAGCAGAGACATTTGAAATTATGGGGCAGCGGATCCCAATCTACTTCACTTCCAGCGGAATGCCAAAGGATTTGGTACACATGAGTCACATTAACCTTGTGTACAGTGATGGAGTGGTTGCAGTTCACTATCATTGACTAAAGAGCAAGACTTGAGCCCTTCCTCACCAAATTTATGAATATCAAGGGCTACCGCTTAGAGCCGCTGGCCCTATATCTATTCCCTCTGGACACCAAGCAATCATAAGCACCAAGTTAGAGGTGGAAGTGCCTGCTGGGCTATATGGGGAGGTCATTGGGCCCTATCAACAATCATGGCTCGAGCCCCACGTGGCCCCTGGCATTATACTTCCAGGGCATGGGGAGATCAAGGTCTTGGTAGCGAATCTACAGGATAAACCAATGCAAATCTGCTGACACCAAGTAGTTGCATTCCTCCATTTAATTCCAGTTGAGGAGGTCCATGGGATTCATGAGTTTGGCTCACTGGATGAATTTGGTCTGCCCATCAAAACACAGCCCAGCATAATGGCAGTGGTACCACGTGAAAATTTAATGGGGTTATCAGAAGATCAGAAGGATTGAGTGGAAGCCTTATTTAAAAAATACAAAGAGATCTTTGCTGTCGATGATAATGATTTGGGGTGCGCCCAAGGAGTGATCCATCGAGTGGACACTGGGGATCATCCCCCCATCAGATCTCAGCCAATCCGCTGATCTAGAGCCATGGAAGAAGTTGTTACAGCAGAAATTGATAAACTGTTGGAGCAAGGACTGCTTGAACCATTGAAGAGCCCATGGGCTTCCCCTGTCCTAATTGTCAAAAAGAAGGATGGTACTAACTGGGTAGTAATTGACTACCGCAAGCTCAACAGCATTACAAAAAAGGACTCATACCCTTTGCCACGAATTGATGATGTGTTGGACCAGTTAGGGGGAGCTCGTTACTTCTCTGCAATGGATTTAATATCTGGCTATTGGCAAATCGAGTTACCTGCGGTGGAACAAGAAAAATGCGCCATTATCACGTCAAAAAGGACTTTTTCAACTGACACATATGCCACAAGGGCTGTGTAATGCCCCAGCTACTTTTCAAAGGGCAATGGACACTATCCTTGGCAACTTGAAGCTGTCATGCATTCTTGTATACCTTGACGACATCAACGTTTTCTCCCGCACGTTTTCTGAGCACCTTAGCCATTTGGAAGAGGTATTCCGCCGGTTGGCTGAGGCCAACATCAAAATCAAGCCCCAGAAATGCCACTTTTTCAAGGATCAGCTAGAGTACCTCGGGTTTGTAGTTGATGCAACAGGGCTGAGGCCCCAACCAGCTAAGGTGGATGCCATTCAGAAGATGACTACACCAAGCAGTAAACGAGATATACAAGTATTTTTAGGGATGGTTGGCTACTATCATCGCTTCATACCTAACTTTAGTTGTATTGGAGGTCCGCTGTTTGAGTTATTAAAAAAGGATGCCACGTTTGAATGGACAGAACACTGTCAACGCTCCTTTGATACTCTTTGAACAGCGTTGATTGAGGCACCAGTGCTACGTTACCCAAATTTTGAAAAGGATTTTTTATTGTACAGATGGATGCTTCTCTTTCCGCTGTGGGGGCAGTTCTGTCTCAAAAAGATGATGAGGGGGAGGAGCACCCAGTGGCATATTGCAGTCAAAGTCTGAATAGCCATGAACAAAATTATACTGTGACCTGAGCGAGAGTGCTTAGCAGTGATTTATGCTTACAAGCAATTTTGAGTATATTTGCATGGTGTAAAATTTAAAGTTGTAACAGATCACGCCTTGTTACGCTGGCTGCAGAACCTTAAGGAGCCTGAGGGTCAGCTAGCATGATGGGCCCTTAAACTACAGGCTTACAATTTCGAGATCCTTCACTGACCAGGAGCAAAGCACCAGAATGCTGACTGCTTGTCAAGGCTACCCACTATTGCTGTTATGGCAGATCTGAGCGATATCATGTATGACAAAATGCTTAGCGGAAAATATGATGATGAGCCGCCCAAGTCATCAAGGCGTTGAATGAAATGCGAGCCAATACTTTCCAGCGGAATGGAGAGTTGTACAAGTGGATTGGTGATTCCACGGTGAATTTCCTGTGACCCTCAATGCGGCCTAACATTATCATGAGCGCACATAGGGCAGTTGGGCATGGTGGTGTGCGCAAGACGTTGGAATTATTGCGACCTCAGTATTACTGGGAAAGCATGAACTTCGATGTGCTTGATACTATCTCCTCCTGTCACCAGTGCCAAGTGGAAAAGCTGTTTCACTGGAAGACCTCATATCAGTTAGTAAAGCTGCACTTCGCTTGGCATACAGTTTCCATTGATGTCATCAGCCCTCTGCCAATGGGAGCTAACCAATCCAAGTACATCCTGGTGGCGATTGACCACTTGACCAGGTGGGTTGAGGCAAGGGCCATTCAGGATCTGGGCGCAGTTACTGTGGCTAAGTTTGTAATGGAATGCATCATTCAGCATCACAGCTGCCCACAGTTTATCCTTACTGACAATGGCACTAATTTTACCTCTCACATACTTCCCAAACTCAACGAAATGATGGCCATCCGCGGGGTTCTAACAACTCCATATCACCCTGAGTCCAATGGAATGGTCAAACGGGTCAATGGGACCCTGGTGAACATTCTCCAAAAGTTGGTTACTGATAGGCCCTCCAATTGGAGTACCCTCCTTTCCACCGCGGTGTTTGCCTACAACATTAGCTACCATTCTGCCACAGGAAAAAGCCCATTCCAATTGCTTTATGGATGGCACCCCGCTTTGCCTGCGCTCCTATATGCTTGTGTAGAGGACACTGGCAGAATGGATCCACAATGCTATTTGACCACCCTAACGAATATGCTGATTAAATTACAAACTGAAGCATATTCATTCAGCTTAGCCAAGAAAATCAAAACCCAGGCTGCTGATCAGGTATGGCGAAGTGGCTTAGCACAATTCAAAGATGGAGACATGGTTCTATTCCACAATCAACATGGGTTCACGTGGAAACACAAGTTGGCCAGTATCTGGATTGGGCCATTTGAAGTTATTGAGAAGACCAGTATGGATGTATATACTATTAAGGACCCCGCTAGTGGTCAGATCATCAACCAAGTGCATGTGAAGTTTCTTCAGGCATATAAGCAATAGGAGCCTTATTGTCCAGTCAAGGAGGGGGTAATGTCACAATTCTGATATGACTGGACGATAAGCCCTAAGTCAATATGGTAGAATGGATGAAATCCGCCGAGTTGGTTTGAGTATGATTAATTCAAGCATGCTTTGAAATGAGACAATATTGGGTTGCTGGGAAATCGCCAAATTGGGTGATTATGAATTAACAAATGAACGAATGAAGAATTGGCAGAACCAATGAGATATGGCGAAGTGAATTACTAAGCCATGAAAGTGATACCATCCAAAGTTGCTATGATACAAGCGGGATGAGATGATTGAGGGAGATAGGTTGTTAATAGTTTTAGAGTGGGTGACACAGGGGGAATCAGCTTTGTTTATTATAATAAATAAAGAAGTATAGTGGGGGCAAGTGCTCCATATTATTAATAAAAAAGTTATTTCTGTTGTTACAAGGGCAATGATCCTCATATCGTTGGTCCTATTGCTCAGTGGGTCTTACCCTGCGCAATTTCGTTTTGGGCATATCTCAATGGAAACGCCAATTTTATAACAGTCCAGGTCAAATATGGGAATCTTTTCAAATATGCAATTGCAACCATCATCAAGATGGCCATGGCGGTCTTCAGACTTGCCAATTTCATTAATTTCTGCCCCTTCAAGGGATATTACAATTTAAACTTCAGAGCTAAAGCTGAATCAATGGTGGCAGTTAAGCTGCTTTTAATTTATAAAAAACCTCAATCCTTACTGTTCAAACGTGGCTCCTAGATAAGCCATTTTGGTGGTCCTATCTGACAGGTTGCCCTCAAATCTCTCCCCAAGCGCCTCCTCCATGAACTCACGGAAGGTTTGGCCGTTTTGGTGCAGACCCCATGCTGCAGTTCATGGTTCCCAATTGGGTGGATCATTTGGCAGGGCCTCAGACCTTTGCAATAACCTTCCCACTTCATCATGATTCCCACCTTGCAACACCCCCCACACCGTGATCAGATCTACCCCTGATCACCCATCTAGGAATGCATTGACCACAACTGCATGATCAGCTCCTTGTTCTTTGAACTTGACCATTTGAAGCACTAGTGCCCCAGAGTTTCAACCTTCACTGCTTCTGCTGCTCCTCCCGCTGGTGTCAATATGGTGGCTGCCTTACCCAATTTTTTGAGTGGGGCTCTATGCTCCCATTCCCAACCTTGGTGAAATCTGGTGCTGCTCCCAAATCAGCGTGCAATAAAAATTTAAAAATTATAATAATTTGACCAGATTACAGAATCCTGAGTCGATGGCTGAGACAGTTTCAACTGAGCTGCCATGGTCAACTGTTTGCAGCCAATCAGGTTCTGCCAACCTGCCAACTATGGTGGCTGGGCCAGCATTATCCAATTTAAATCCATTCAAAGTTCTCGAATGGATTGATAAAAGAAAATGGCCATTGAACATTAAGCCAGATTTTGCTTTGGAGGAAAATTTCACTAATCCTCCCAATTTGCACCCCCACCATTTTCATATTAAAAACGCTTCCCAAGTTATAAAAATATAATTAAAGTGGCAGTGGAGGATGCGACTGCTCCTGCTAACCCCCTCCTCCGCCAACATCTCCATGGGGCAATGGAACCCCTTTTTGAGAGGATTCCCATCCCAAAAAAACCCATGATTTTGACAAAGATGCAAATAAATAATTGAGGAGCTTACTTTTGGAGTGAGCTACACTAACATTGATGCAGCAAAAACTTCTCTTTTCTGACCCCAGTTATTCACAAATCCACCAGCACATTACGTTGTTTACTTATGTGCCAGCTTTTATCACTTTCTCTGAGCATCAACTTGCTCAATATGTTGAGGCGTTGGACACTGCCAGCCTCATAAATGAAGAAAACCAACAACTATATATCCTTATGCCACATGTCGCCGATGATCCTTGTAAGTCCTGGGGAACATCTCCTGTGCATAGATTGGGCCCTTTTCACATTTCTGAGTAAGAAGGTACCAAAGAGGGTGTCAGTACCCCTTGTCACACAGGGTGACCTCGCCCATATGGTAGATGAGCGTTGGGTAACAGCCCTCCCTCTTCAAATTCCTCCCCCATGCCCACCTTCACCTTGGCAGAACTAGTACATTTGATTGAGGAAATTTGCATTAAGATCGTCGAAATGAAGTCATTCAATCTGAAATCAAGTGGGAACATGCCCGATGATTGGATCCCATATAGTTGAAAAGGAAAGAAACTGATCTATCAGCTGGAATCGCTGAAGGTTATAATTTATCTAACACCATGATCAAAAAAAATTAACCCCCTCCCAAAATAGTCAGGGATAATCCCCAATGTTCAGGTAGTAGCATCAGACACCATCAACGAGGGTTTGAAGCTCCCTGCTGGAAAATCAGGTGTTGCAGCCAATGCAACGCTTTTTACTGAACAAACAGCCCGGCGACTGGGCATGGGTGGGTTGGGCATCCCAAACCCATTCCCAACCAATTGGGACCACCCCTAAATGGGGTGGCCTTGGGGGATTCCCGCTGCTCATTGGGCTAAATGCTGTCATGCCAACTGTCATAAACGTAGTCAAGCCTCAGTTCAGGCGTTTGAGGTCAAACCGGCAACAACTCAGTCTGCCACCAAATCCTTTGATGTCAGTTCTCATTGAACTTATCTGCCCCCATTCCCAAATAATTCACTGCTTAGGTCGAAATTGAGGGTCTTGATTCTGGCTTGTCCCCATATCAATTGACCACTATTTAATCAGTTGCATCACACTGAGAAAATTGTTGGTTGATTTTCTTCCTTTCCTTTACAATAAAATTGTTCCTCCCAAAACTATTAATTTGATTTTACTGATATCCTTCTGGCTGAATTCCTGAGGGCTTTTCTCTGGTGGCCTGTTGGCCTGTATACCAGATGGGCACTACCAGTACTAATGGTCATTATGGCCCCACCATCATAAACTGGATTCAGCGAGCTAGATACTTCTAAAAATTCAACCCTGTCATTATGCACTTTTGCCAACAATAGACTGGAATCTTGTGGCCATACATCCACCATCTTCAGGCAAGGATCCGCCCCCTTGTCTCCCCAGTTGATTTAACCCCAACTACCAGTGACCTTATTGAAACCATGTGGTACCACCCCCTGCAGTGAGACCCCCAGGGTCTGGGGTGGCCTCAATTTGGTTCATTCTCGGGTTTCTCTTTACCATTGTCCTCCACCAACAATTTATTGTCTCCCAGTGCCCAGCTCCATACAACGTCATTTGGGCAGCAATGTCTCTGGCATTCTGGCTTGCTTTTTGGGTGCTTATGCATCCTGACTGGCAGGCTGGTCTAAACTTCTTCTGCCATTTCCATGACACTACTACCCTGATGTTGTCCACCATGGTCTGACAACAAAAGCGGGCGCTGAACAAAAGTTCCCCAAAGCTTTCTCACAATCTGATTTGGCTTCCTAGGCTGATAAATTAGTGGCTATATTGGAATTTTTTTAAGATATGAGAATTCTTTTGTCTTTTCAATTGCAAATAAAGATGTTTAGATGTCACCCCTCTTGGGCTGGGCACCACTAGTCCTAAAAAATACAAGGATATACCAATTATGGATTGTTTCCCTTAGTTTAAGACTTTAAATTTACTAAAAAGTCACTTTTTGCTATCCTTGTGCCTGGGACTTCAGGTGCCTGACTTTATTTGGGCGAGTGGAGTATATTCCCCTACATCCTGACAGGAAAGCTCCTGCCCTTCCTGCAAGTACTTGGTAGTTCTGGACTGTTTGAGGTCCTGCTGGCCAGGCTTCCATTTTTAAACTTCTACCAATTATAATCTAAGCAACCCCTCTCACCCTCTCTTGGCAATTAGTTGATGTACCGTTTTTTACCCTGTGCCTTTAACTGGGCAATAGAAAGCTTGGAACGCCTTCTGTAATCTTCACAACACGCTTTCTTTTTCTTCCAAATTTTCTCTGGGTTCTTTGTGCCCAGTCAATTGGGATGTCTTGGAAGGTCCTACTTAAATGATTTTAAACATGGATCAGGCCCTATTCTATCTTGACATCTTAAATATGTTATTGTCCTAAAATAGCATAATCAGCCAATTAGTGGATACTTGGTTATGGCGATCTATCCACCTCCTCTGATCCTATGTTTGTTGATTTTTTTGTAAATTATCCTCCCCAAATGAAGGGGATCCAATAATTTGTCCACAAGTGTTTCACCAGTTGAGACCCCTATAAATACTGCCCTTGGAACACCAATTCTCATTTGGTTTGGAGGCTTCTTTTATTCTTCCATTTCTTCCTTTTTGAGAAAACTCAAGGGTCTTTTTTTAGAACTAGGTGGTCCCAGCCTAAAGGGGGGATACACTGACTTGAGAAAACTCAAGGGTGAGTGAAGCTTTTTAACCATGTGAATATTTTAAATGTTTCAGCTATTTGGTTGAATAGGTTTCACTGGCAATACCCCTATAGATACTGGCCTGTGACACAATTTTCGTCTGAAAATGGCACATCTTACACTGTTCAAACTTTGTTTCAAGGTAAACTTGAGGGTTGACAAGATTTTAGCCTCAAGTATTATTCAAATGTTTCAGTTATCTATCCAGGGATATTTTAACATGACCACCCTTATAAATACTTCCCTCATAAAGCCTAATTCTCTTTTTAAAATGCGGTATCTTTCAGTGCCACACCTTCATTCTTGTGAAAACCTGAGGGTCATCAGAGTTCTAGCCCAACATTTTAGTTGGCACAACATATGATAAACTTCCCATTCTGGATTTTCATTCCCCAAAATGATTCAAACCCTCAATGATAGGGAGTTTTTCATAATGGTGATGGATGACGTTATCCAGCTAGCCATCAAATTGGGTATCCCACCATTGGAACCTGAATAACGCCATTTTAGAAGGGGTATTTTGGATAAAATCAAGCCATTTTAAGCTTTTGGAGCCCTAGCCTGAGACCAATCTCTGTATATTGGATCACCATAGAGAGCCCTCACCTGAGTCCCCAGATGATTCACTTCACTCAGGTGGCAGAGAAAAATTACTCTTAAGGTATGTGGTAAGTATGCCGCGGGAAAAATGTGTTGTGAATTTTCCATTCAGTCATTAGAGTAACAAACTATCCCACTCCTTTTTAATAATCATTATCCAGTAGCATTTTTATGCCAAGATAAAGCCCTTGGTAATCCGTGTACAACATATGTACTGAATAAAGGACTATTGCGAGGAAGGCCAACCATGGGACGGACACTTCTGAATATGACTCAGGACAGATAAACTTAGTACCGGGGGAGGCACCCCAGAGAAGTGATGCTATCTCTTGTTGCCAGCGGGAACGCCACTTATGGGGAGGGGGAGGGAACGTGTGAAGGGGCCGTAGCCACTATTGAGCACGTGTGGAGGAAGGGGTCTGATTTGATGAACCAGACTGGGAACCAAGAGGAGACCAGCTGTTGGCGACGCAGTGGGAGGTATCCAAACATCCACGCTTGAAAGTGGTCCACCAAATGAGACCGGAATCTGTGGACAGTTTCTGGGAGGGTGGGGGTGGAGCCTGCGATGGCATCTAAGCCAATCGTGTGGATGGTCCACATGGCGATTGCAACCACCAGAGCATGGAGGGAGAGTGGAAGGGAGGAGGCCATTGATAGAGCAAACATATTTCTTGACAGACTGAAGGGATGCGTTTGATCCTGGCCCAGCAGACGTTGAACTTCGCGCCATATCACTTTAGAGGTGGGGCACTTCTCCAAGCGGTGGAACAGCGTTCCATACTGGTCACACACGACGCAGGATGAGTGAAAAGCGTTAGAGCGCTCAGCTGTACGATACACCCGCCTCAGGCAGCGCCACACATGGGAGCAGACTTGAGGCTGCAACAGAGGGTGATGTACATATTTCCAGATGTTTTTTGGGTCTCAATGGAATAAGGGATGTCCATCATGTCCAGGTAGTCCACCCTGGATAGGACATGGGGCCGAATGGGGATTACGCCATCATGGATGGGTAGCCCCTGTACCTCTTGTGTGAACTGAGGAGAGGGGCAGCCTCTTTGAGTTGTATGTCCACTAATACAAATTCTCCACTCTGCGCTCCGCATGGAGAGTAGGATTCATTTGTGGTGGGTTTTTGTCCCGTGAGGACCTGTGGCCGATGTGTGTGATGCGAGGTATTTCATCAGGTAGTGGGGGTTTGATGGATTGTTGAGGCCCAAGGCTTGGGAGAAGTTGGAGCGGGCTGCGCGGGACCAGTGTTGGGATGGGAGTGTAGGAGCAGTGACGGCCGCGATCCAGGTGCCCAGGATCTTGGCAGCATGAGCTTTGAAGTCAAGCAGGCCCAAGCCACCATGATGATGAGGGCCAAACATGACCTCTAGCCGCACTGGTGGAGGAAGGCCTGACTAAAGCCACCCTTGCAGCAAGGCATACAAGGATTTGAAGAAGCTTGGGGAGAAGGGGATGGCGTGGGCTCTGAACCAGACTTTGGATAGGAGCATAGAGCTGGCTAAAACAGCCCTGCCAGTAAGGGAAGTAGGGTGGGCTCTGAGAGAGGCGATTCGCTTCGTCACGTTGTCCAGAATATGGCACTCCATTACTGCTGATGTGTATCCGCCTGCCTCCATCCACACGCCCAGATGGCGCACCAGTCCTATGGTAGGACTTGGCACGAAGGGGAGCACCAGTGGAGCGGTGTGTGTTGAGTTAGTAAGGCGTGGACGTGGGTGAGCAGATGGGCCAGGTTGGGAACTAATTGCTGAGGCCCAGCAGTTCTGAAACTAACCAAGGAGGATGATTTTAGTTTTGGAGGCGTTCAGTGCCGCGTTGCTTACCCGGGAATATTCCTGGATGAGAGCTTCAAGCACGCATGCATCTTGATTATTAAACACCCTAACCACACAATCATCTGCGAACGCCAATATCTTGACTGGGGCTTGGCCTGGCACATGGACCCCAGTGAGTTGGGCATTCACATTTCGCAGTAGTGGGTCAAGGCTGAAGTTGTATAAGAGTGGGCTGAGGGGGTCCCCTTGTCGCAAGCCCCTTTGAGGGCGGACTACTTCCATTAGGAAGCCAGGGCCACACACTGCTATTGTTGCAGATTCTGTGAGCAGCATCACCCAGTTGATGAAGCAAGGGGGTAGGCGGAATTGATGGAGGCAGGCCCTTAGGTATTCCCAGTTTACTCTATCATAGGCCTTTTGTTGGTCCAAGAATAAAAGTGCCCCAGAGGCTGTGGACTGACATACATTAGCCACAGAGTGCACGTTGTCCCAAATCGACCTTCTGGGGATGAAACTGAATTGTTCTGGGGAGATGGTGGCAGATGCTACAGTCCCTAATTGGTTAGCCATAATTTTTGTTAAAATTTTGGTGTCTGCGTTTGTTAGAGAAATGGGGCGCTAGTTGGCTAAGTCAAGCTTATCCCCTTTCTTGAAGAGTGTGACAGTAAAGGCCTCATGTCCTCCTAGTAGGAGGCGCGTTTCCAACAGGCTTTGGTTAAGTGAGGCAAGCAGAAGTGGGGATATATATTTGAAATATTTTTGTAGAACTCATATGGAATGCCATCTGGGCCTGGGCATTTTTGGTTTGGTGCACCGCAAATGGCTGTCCATAATTCGTTCAGAGAAAAGAAATTCATTATTTCTGGGTATCAGAAAATGGTGCAGATATGAGCTTGGTCAAGAAATTCCGCCACTTCAGCTGGCTGAATTGGTTCAGCTTGGTACAACTTGGAGTAATATTTTTGCGTTTTGATTGCCACTTTGGCTAGTGTATCCGCAATAGAATTATCCAATCTTCGCACCTGTGTGCAGGCCACACTCTGACGTGGTGCGAAAAAAATTTTAAAGAAATATGCGGTGCACTTGTCACCTTTTGTGATGCATGCGGCCCTGTATTGAACACAAACCCGATGTTTGTGTTGCCTTTTCGAGTGTGTTGAGGTGGGCAGCTGCCTCCACCCACTTCCAGCCCCATGCAGGGCTATATCCTGTAGCTGGAATGTTGGACTCCAAGTGTGCCAATTCTGCCAGAGCGTGCAAGATAACCGCTGATGTGGCTCATGAGCATCTGGAGGAGAGATGGCGAGAGTGGCAGATGGTGTCCTCTTTGAAAGTTGCCCATGTGGAAATGGGGTCCGCGCAAAACGGTGCAACAAACTTTTTTGCCAAAGTTGCCTCTTCCACCCACATGGAAAATCCTGGCAACGCGAGCTTGGGGGGCGGATTTTGTACCAATGTGGGGCCTTAGCAACTGTGACAGGTAGGTGTCAGGTTATTGAGACCAGTCGGTGGTTGGAGAATTCCATTTTTGTTGTTGTAAGTGGGAGATGTGGGTTGGAATTTCGCCAACATTAGAATAAGGTCGATGCGGGTCATGGACCTTAATTGGCCATTGTGGACGTGGGGATGTGTCATGTTTTTGAGCAGCGGGGCATGTTGTGGCAGCGCATCCATTAACCCAAGGGTGGCCTTTAGAATGCGTAGTTCTACGTGACCCTATGGGGCGTGGGGTGAGGGAGGCCATCAGTCCGTTGGTGAGGTTAGCCAACAGTTCTTGTTGCTGACTAGGAAAGAATCAGGGGGTAGCGGGAGGGATTTGACCAATGAGAAAAATTCCTGATGCTCGTGTGCACCATTTGGGGCATAGATGCTAATGATTGTGTGTGCTACGTCAGCCCACGAGAAGGTGATGAGCACTCAGCCATTTAGGAATGTTTCTGAGGATATGAATTTGAAAAAATTATTTTTCCAAATTAGCACCCCACAGTGCTTCAACCAAAAGGATAGGGATGGGAGGAGCATTGTTTTCCAAGTTTCCTCAGAACCTCGTGGACAGTGGGACTCCTGGATGTCCAGGATATCCACGGGTAAATTGTGTTGTAAAAAACTCAGTTTCCTAGCTCAGGATGGGGAGGCCATGAGTCCGGCGATATTCAACGTCCCTAAAGTGAAGGTTTCCCCCATCACACCTTAGGTGCGAGGGGTGGGACCCCAGGCCCACCAGCCTCTTCAAGGTCCCCATGGTCTTTCACAGCAGTGCGGGTGTTAGCAGCAACGCTATCGGAGTTTTTATTGATTTTTGTGGAAAGAGTTACATTGGCTTTGGCCTTCACTTTTTGTTTTCCCAATGTCGGACGAATTTTTTGTGGTGCAGATGAGTTTGGTGCACCGTTGAGCAGGTCAAAAAAAAATTTTAGTTGGGATAGGTCCCAAGTCAGTTTCAACTGGGGCTTGGGTGCAACGATTGGGTGAGATCAAGTCTTCTATCAGATCCTCAGATTGAGTGGCCCACTGCATGGGCTTCCCAATCTGATTGGTTGATGGATTCCTGAGTTGCTTCCGCCGCGAAGGTTTCCATGTCCTCCTGGCGTTGTGAGTGTGGGATAGCGGTGGTGGCCTTGGCCATTTCCTTGGCTGCGGCCCTATGGCCTGCTTGGCCTTCTTCCATTCTTGCGGGGAGATAGGCTTTACCAATAGGTAGCAGCCTTGTGCTCCCCATGGGAAAGCCTCCTTGGTGCTTGCGGTTGGTTCATAGTGTGCCTCTCCATTGGTCATGGCCACTGAGGGGTGCTCTTGGAATGTGACGCCCTCCTTGATGGGGCACGCGTGTGCCTTATGACCAAACGCATCACAGTGGGTGCAAATGGGGGCGCGCTGTCCACGGTCACACGGAATGGGTGTGTGGTATGCCCTGCGATATCAATAAAAGTGGAGTGCGGGATCTGGGTTAGGTCCTTCACGATCTCCTCAGTTGGGGTCAGAACTGCGATGGCTTTGCCGGTGCACAGGTGTGGCATCAGCATGAAGCGTTGCATTTCAAAAGATTGTATTTCGCCATATACAGCGAGACCATCTTTCAGGTGTTGTTCAAAAATGTCACGTTTTACTGTAGTAGGCAAAAAGTCAAACGTGAGGAAAATTTGGTTTATTTTTGTCCATCTGGTGCATTTGGTTTTAAAGACCCATTGCCCTTTGAAGAGGTCGACCACTATGCGCACCGCTGCAGCCTCGTCTGCTGCTATTTTGCTTTCAAAACCTAGGTCCAGCCAACCGCGTGACATGGAGTGAGGTGCAACGTACACCACGGTCAGGAAAATTTTGTGTACATCTTCACAAAATTTTTCCCATAAGGCCGTTTTTTGGATGTCCAGATACACGCGGACTCTGAATTCCACTGACAAAAGTGGTTGGGAGTGTGGTATGTTGATGTACTGGTTGCATCGTGCTTGCCATGCGAGTATCTCTGGGGAAATTCTGACCACTGGTTTTCTAAGATTTTTGTCTATTCCACCAGATTCTCTGGGGCGTTTTCAAACGTTGGAGGCCGCGGGCCTTCCACCTGCTCCTCTTACCTTGCTTGCCCAACTGCTCCCTGACATGGGCGCAGACTAATCTCCTCTGTGAGATTATCAAACTAGATTCAGTCTTGAATTGAATAGGTTGCAAAAGTGATTGCAACGAGAAAGAAAAGTTGTACTGAATAAAGAATATACTGGGCATTTTTACCAATTTAATACTTTTTCTTACCCTTTTGGAAAGTTTAGGACAATAATGTCATTGGATACCAGTGCCTCTGAGAACTTTATAAATTCAGACCTAGCCAATTACCTTGCATTACGTTACTTTCTGGTGGTATGGATAGGGCAGGTGCTTCCAAAAGTATTCCCACTTTGAAGGTTTAGGTATGGTTGTGTTACGCGCAGTTTGCGCCAGTATGCCAGAATGAATTAGGAATTACTGGTCAGGTAAGTGACCATATTATGGATATGGTCTCTGAGATCCATCCCTGAACCCGCGCGCCTTGTCTGGATGTCATGACATATTCTCAAACGACTGTCCTGGCGAAACTTCATGCCAACATCATGGTTTTGCCCCATAACAGTGCCAAGAACAATGTCAGCGCTTGGCCTAGCTTGCTACCTAAGCTCATACTCCAGATCTGAGTTTAATTTTATTAATGATGTATTTTAAAAATCTTCAAGATGCCAGCAATGTTTATTTGAATAATTGAGCACTTATTTAGAAGACAAAAATTAACTCTTAATTACTGCCTTTCTTTTGATATATCAACTGCAAACCCTCAAGTAAGCTCCTCTACTACCCTAAACTCATGAGAAATGACCAGATAATCATTTGCAAAGACTTAATTCTATTTGATCATTTAGAGCATTCAGAGCACTAGTATTGCATTTCACAGAGTCAGTCTCTTCTCCTGAACTTCATATTTCTTATATTTGGAACCCCCATTTCACAATCTGATTTTCTTGATATCATATTATTTAAATTTGAACTAAAATTTTATGGCAGAATCCAAGACTTTGCTAATTAGGTCAATGTATAGACCAGGCTGCTATAGAAAAATTATATCAACCCTTGTTAGGCCCAGACTCCTGGATCTTCTTGGAACTGTGCACATTTTTCTTGTGTATACCACGTCACCTCCTCCATTGGGTACTTCTTCTATTTTACCAAGAACTTCTGCCATCCTTTGTCCACAAAGCATCCAATATCCACTCAACATCATCGTTGTAATTCTGATATGACTGTACAATAAAGCCCTAAGTCATTAAAGCGGAATGTGTAGAATCCGCCAAGTATTATACTGAGCTAAAATTATTCTAGCGCCTTAGGATGAGGCTATATAGGGTTAAAAGGATAATATTGAATTGCTATCAAATCAGGAGATAAGGTAATATTGATGAACAACAATTAATTAGATGTTGACATACAACAAATATTGAGTGGATCACCACATACTAAGGCGATTGTGAATTTAATAAATGATGAACTCTGCTGGAACCAATGTGAATACGGCGGAATGATAAATTAAGCAAAAAGGCCAGTATTGACGAAGGTTGCTTTGATATCAGAAATACAAGAAAATTGGATGGGGAGGATTGTAAGTAGTTTAGAGAGAGCGGGGCATCAAGAATCTGCTGAATATTGTGCATTACAATAAAGAAGTGTTGTTGGGGCCATTGCTCCATATTTATTTTATTTATTTGAGTGTATTTTAAGGACCAACGATCTCCATATCATCCATTATATTGCTCAGTGGTATTGACCCAGTGCAAAAACCTTATGGAGTATCTCAAAAATTCCTCCAAATTTAAAAACAGTGGTTCTCACTACAGGGACCCATTTATCAATCACAAAAACGATAAAAATTCCTCAGCCACCAGCCATGTCTCATCAGGATTGCTTTGAAAAAGGATCTTACCAACATGCTGCACCAGTTGAATATGTGGAACTCAAGCTTGCCTTGTATGCTGTGCTCAAAGGGAAGGAGGAGCTTCTGCAGGAGGTTTTTATTAATAATCTGCCTCCATTTGATCATGATGGGAACATCCATGGTTTCTTTAAGCAATTTGAGTTTGCAACAGAAGGATCCTCTGACTGGCATAAAGTGAAATTGTTAATATCCACCTTGATGTTGGAAGCACTGACCAAGTTACTTACTATCAGCCAAACAGTTCCATTACCTATCAAGAAGTAAAGGAAACTGTGCTGCAGTTGTTTGGAAGAACTACTAAGATGGCGCAGCAGAAGGCAGAGTTATTGACCATTGGGTTTCAGCATAATGAGACCCTCACCGCATTTGCTGATCAGCTTATTGCAGAAGCCCACGTGTTAATTGGAGCAGGGACTTTAACCAAATCCAAAGTATGCATATCAATGACCTCCGCAGTGAAACCATGCTGCAATCTTTACATTGTCATAGCTTCATATTTAGAGGATGACATACCCTTGCTTAAAATTTTTTGTATTTTGCGCTGTCTATCCGTTACCTTTCCTCCGCCCAAAACAGAGCATAATCAAACCACATCTACTGCCAGACTTTTTTATTTGTGGAAATTATCCTGCCCTGTTCAGAGTCCGCCTAGTAACCCCTTGGCCTTAATATCACTATGAGCCTCACCCTCAATTAAGTTACCATCAGCAGTTCAACTATTAGGAGAGGCCTGTTTACACCAAGTAACCCCAGTCCAACTTCTGGTGTGACCCGTCTTACAACAACTAAGGAGCAAATCCTATGAGGTCAATTGTTTTAAGTGTGGTTGCTATGGGCACCATGAAAGAGGTTGCCCCAGTAGTCAGGTTCATTACCTACCACAGGACCAGTACAATCAGGAAAAGTAAGAACGGAGTAGAGATGGGACTCTCTACCTCCACTATCCCAATCTAATACGTCCCACCTTAATCTATCCCTTTACATTCAGCGGAAGTCCCTCATTATGACGACGCTTTCCTATACTAGTAGCTGATTGGAGGTGTGAATGTACTAACACGAGTGCAAATCAAGGGTATAGCGGAAAAAGGACCCCAGGAGAAACCAAAGCCTTGTGCCTGCCAAATGTTTGACCAACTTTTTACAGATGAGCCGCATCTGTCCACTGATGCGCCTCTCTTAAAAGGGGTTAGTGCTGCCCTCTCTGTGGGCGCTATTATTATTTAGAGTACCTTAAAGTCTGGGAGGGTATTATGAGCTTTCTGAGGAAAAGAGATCCATTAAATGTCCACATTGTATACAAAATTCATTATACTCTGATTGTATATACTGTGACATTATTATAGCAAAAACCCATGCCTGCGCTATAATTGATATGGGCACCACAGTTAACATAGTGACCACAAAGTTGGTGGTGAAGTTGGCACTAAATCATGATGTAAAACATCAAATGGTGTATGGGACTATTGGAGTAGAAAACACGGTCTCTGAGGGAGCTTACAGTGCACTTCCATTGCATTTTGGGTTGATTGACATTGTAGCACCATCAATAGTGCTACCAAACAATAACTATGACCTGTTAATTGAATCCACTTTTATGTGACACTTTAGGGCTGTTGATGATATGATGGTGAAGACCTTCGAAATTCTGGGGCAGTGGATCCTAATTTATTTCACCTCCAGTGGAGTGCCAAAGGATCCGGTGCACATGGGTCATATCAACCTGTCATACAGGGATGAAGTGATTCTGGTCCACTACCATTGACTAAGGGACAAGACCCAGGCCCTTCCCCAATGGATATATGAATATCAGGGGCTGACTCTCAGAGCAGCTGGGTCGATGTCCATCCCCTCCAGTCACCAAGTCATAGTGAACACCAAAATTGGCGGTAGAAGTGCCAGACGGACTCTATGGGGAAGTTATTGGTCTTTATCAGCAATATTTGCTTGAGCCCCACATGGCTCCAGGTATAATACTTCCAGGCCATGGGGAGATTAAGGTTCTATTAGCAAATCTACAGAATGAACCATTGCAAATCCGCCAAAATCAAATAGTGGCTTATTTACACTTGGCCCCTGTTGAGGAGGTCCTTCAGGTTCACAAGTTCATGTTTCTGGATAAATTTGGTCTACCCATTGAACCACAGCTCAGCATATTGGCCGTGGTACCGCAAAAAAATTAATGGGGGTATTGAAAGAACAAAAATAATAGGTGATAGCTTTATTTTAAAAATAAAAGGAAATCTTTGCCATTGATGACCACAATTTAGGGTGTGCGCGGGGAGTGGTCCATCAACTGGACACTGGGGATCATCCCCCATCAGATCTCATCAAATCCGCCATTCTAGGGCAGCTGAGGAAGTAGTAACCCAGGAGTTCAAAAAGATACTCAAACAAGGGATGCTCAGACTACCAAAGAGTCCGTGGGCTTCACCCATCCAAACTATCAAAAATAAGGATGGCACTAAAAGTGTGGTAATAGACTACCAGAAGCTCAACAGCATTACCAAGAAGACTCATACCCCTTGCCACGAATTGAAGTTGCCTTGGATCAGTTGGGAGGAGCTCACTACTTCTCAGCAATAGATTTGATATCCAGTTATTGGAAAATCGAGTTGCCCATGGCAGAACAGGAGAAATGCGCCATTATAACGTCCAAGGAGCTTTTTCAACTAACTTGTATGCCACTAGGGCTGTGAAATGCCCCAGCTACATTTCAGCAAGCCATGGACACCATTCTTGGCGACCTGAAGCTGTCATGAGTTCTCATGTACCTTGACAATCTAATGTCTTTTTGCGTACATTCTCCAAGCACCTTACCCATCTGTAGTAGGTCTTCCACCGAGTTATGGGGGCCAACATCAAAATCAAGCCCCATAGAGCCACTTCTTTAAGGACCGACTGGAATACCTTGGGTTTGTGGTGGATGTGACGAAGCTGAGGCCCCAACCAGTCAAGGTGGAGTATATTCAGAAGATGACTACACCAAACAGTAAGCACAATATACAAGTATTTTTAGGGATTGTCAGCTATTATTGACACTTAAAACCAGCTTTAGTTGTATTGGAGGTCTGCTGTTTGAGTTACTAAAAAAGGAGGTCACGTTTGAATGGACGTAATGCTGACAATGCTCTTTTGATACACTTTGAATGGCGCTAATAAGTGCACCAGTGTTGCACTATCCAAACTTCCATAAAGAATTCATCATTCAAACGAATGCGTCCCTTTCTGATGTAGGGGCGGTTCTATCTCAAAAATACAATGAGGGGAAGGAGCACCCAGTAGCATACTGCAGTCAGAGCCTGAACAGCCATGAATGCAATTATACCATGACTTAGTGGGAGTGCTTGGAGGTAATCTACTTTATTAATTAATTCAGAGTATATTTGCTTGGCATAAATTTTAGATTAGTAATGGACCATTCCTCGTTACAATGGTTGCAGAACCTTAAAGATCCTGAGGGGCGTCTAGCCTGATGGGCTCATAAACTGCAAGCTTATGATTTCAAGATTCTTCACTTAACGGGAGTCAAACACCAGAATGCAGAATGCTTGTCAAAATTACCAACAATTTCAGTTATGGCAGATCTAAGTGGCGTTATGTATGATAAGATGCTCAGAGGTAAGTATGACATTGTGCCGCTGCAAGTCATAAAGGAGTTGAATGAAATGTGAGGCAATACCTTCCAATGGAATGGGGAAATATACAAGCAGATTGAAAAATCTATGGTGAACCTTCCGCGACCCTCAGCGCGGCCTAACATTACCATGAGCACACATAGGGCCATCAGACATGGGGGCATGCACAAGACAATGGAATTGTTGCAGCCTCGGTATTAATGGGAAAGCATGCAGTTTGATGTGCTTGACACTATCTCCTCCTGCCACCAGTGCCAAGTGGAAAAGCCTTTCTGCCAGAAGTCCTCATACTGGTTAGTGAAACCGCACTTTGCTTGGCATATGATTTCCATTGATGTCGTTGGCTCTCTGCCAATGGGAGCTAACCAGTCAAAGTACATCCTGGTGGCGATTGACCACCTGACCAGGTGGGTTGAGGCAAGGGCCATTCAGGATCTGGGCGCAGCTACTGTGGCTAAGTTTGTAATGGAATGCATCATTCAGCGGCATGGCTGCCCTCATTTTCCTCCTTACTGATAATGAAACTAAATTCACTTTCCCAAATCCTCCCAAAGCTTAATGAGCTTATGGCCATCTGTGGGGTTCTTACAGCCCCATACCACCCCAAGTCCAATAGAATGGTCAAACGGGTCAATGGGACTTTAGTGAAATTACTCCATAAATTAGTAGTGGATTGACCCTCAGATCGGAGTTTCCTTCTGTCCACCACTATCTTCGCCCATAATATTAGTTATCATTACGCCACGGGAAAGAGCCCCTTCCAATTACTGTATGGACAACACCCTGCTCTTCTGGTGCTGCTATATGCCTGTGTAGAAGATACCAGCGGATTGATTCACAACATTATTTGATGACCCAAGCTGGTACATCAATCAAATTGCAAACTAAAGCATACTCATTTAGTTTAGCCAAGAAGATTAAGAATCAAGCTGCCAATCAAGTACAGTGTAGCATAATAGCCCAGTTTTAAATGTGGCCATGGTTCTATTTCATGACCAACACAGTTTTGGGCAGAAGCACAAGTTGCCAGTATCTGGATTGGCCCATTCAAAGTTATTGAGAAGATAAGTGTGGATGTGTATAGTATCAAGGACCCTGCAAGTGGTCATATCATCAACTTAGTGCACGCAAAGTTCCTCTGAGTGTATAAGCAATAGGAGCCATATCATCTAGTCAATGGGGGTTAATGTCACAATTATAATATATAACTGGATGATAAGCCCTAAATTGTTACGGCGGAATGAGTAGAATCCACTAAGCCTGAGTATAAGTTATGATTTTAGAGCACCTTGAAATTAAATGATATTGGGTTAGAACGGATGGTTATTGGATTGCTTCCAAATGAGGCGATTAAGAGATATTGATGTATTACAAATAGTTGGTAAATTGCCTAAAATTAGGTGATTTTTAACTTAATAAATGAAGATTTGCCAGAACCAATGAGATACTTCATAACTGAATTACTAAGCTGGGGAAATGGTATTGTCTAGAGTTGCTAAGATATAAGCAATTTGAGATAATTACATGAAGAGGATTGTTATTAGTTTAGAGGAGTGAAACAGTGAGAATCCGCTATATATATATTAAATTAAATAAAGAGTGTCTTTGGGGTGATTGCTCCCTATTTTAATAAAAGATTATTACTTGTTTTGAGGATGATGATCATCATATCGTTGGTCCTATTGCTCAGTGGGCTTAACCCTGTGCAAAACCCCTTTGGCATATCTCCTGATTCCACCAAATTTATAACACCCCCATGTCCAGTTATGTAACCTAGGACCCTTCTAATAGAGGGTGTTAAATATTATTCTTTTCTTTTATACCTCTTTTCCCCAAATTTCCATTTTTAAATTATATGTTAAGTGCTCACTTTCTACAAAAATATGAGGCTTATGTAGGGGCCTCCCAAAATGTTACAAGCTGTAGAAAAATCACCAATTAAAAGGTTCTTTGAAACGTCTGCCAAGAAAGTAGAACGCATCTTTAACTAGGAGCCTATCAACCATTTTCTTCTCAAAACCAATCTCTATATACTATTCTACAATCTCAACTATCCCATGATACATGTACAGCTATGTCATACTTTTTGGGAATCCTACTTTGGGTGCTGATGAATCCCAGTCTAGAGCTAATATTATCTTGACACACTGTATTCCTAACAGCACATTAGAAGCTTTATGTAGTAGGTTACGTCCTATTATAATAATATAATATTACCAATGACCGCTGAACCTTCCTCAAGCAGGTAATGTCCTATAATATTTATCCTACCAACGTGAGCTTTAAAGTACTTCTTTCAATTATAATTAAACAACCAGTGACAAGACTAGTAGCCTAACAAAAATGATTTCTCCTGTCAGGCCCCTTTTGAGCTGCACCTCATGACACGTAGTACCTAGTATAACTATAAATATTGCTTTGTAACATTTTGAAATTCTATTGTCTTGGGTATTAATCATTCCCAGATGTTTTAGTAGGATTTAGTTGAATGACCTACACACTTGTCAAGATCATGAACAACTTGGCAAGACTTTATCAAATCAATCATGCTCACTAGCTTGGCGCGCTTGCCAACCTGCAAAGAAAGAGTTGTGATTATTCTTAATGAAGCTATTAATAAAATATTTGAGTTATGGAGGACATAGGAATATTATAACTTGCAGTTAAATGCTTTTTGAAATGATATTTTTTCAATTACTGCAAGAAATGGTTGTAAATTCATAGATATCCGCCAGTCCTCCTATATTGATCAGTCAGCTAGTTTGGAAATTTTATGAGTCAGCACATTAAAGCATTGCTTAAAGATAGAGAACAAAACCCTATGAGCACTTTCATGGATATAACCATCAAAGCTCATGTTGAGGTATTGACAATTATACAAAGTTGCCAGTATTACAGCTGAGAAAATAAAAACGTTCTTATAAGGGCTCTCTGATGTTATAAAATTTTACTTAGGCAAGCTGAGCCAGATGCTTTCAATCAAGACAAACTTAAACTTACCTGCCCTTGCCAAAATGTTTGTTTGTGAAGTGACAACAAGTCTGCCAAATCATCTTGTTATTATAGTGGTTTACTTGGCTATTTATTGATAAACGCCCCATATTTGAATTGCTTTCAATCACAAATGCACTCCATTTCTGACAATTTAGTAAAATTTTCTTTTTTAATGGTTTAGGTTTACTTACTGGCATAATAAAATCCCTCTTAATATATAAAAACACTATTAAAACCTTTAATATTTAGCTGATTTACCTATACCAAACAATAAGAAGGCCCTGTAACTAAATCACTTCCTTTACCAAAGCCTTTCAAGTTCCTATTAATTGCTCTGACTAATCAAATAAGAAGCTTTTGGGACTAAACCACCTTCTCTTGATAAAGCCCTCTAAGATACCAATAAATATCTTGATCAGAAAAGTTGGAGGTCTTGCAACTAAATTTACTTTCCCTCACCAAAGAATAAAGACCCCTTGACCCTTCTCCAGAAAAACAAGATAGTTTTAATAAATTTTTGGGTACTGCCATTACAAAGTTGCAGAAATACGTTCTCCTACTGAAGCTAAGTTGTCCCTTACTGAAGAAGCTGAGTTTCATTATTTGGAAGAACCTAAGCCCACTTAAGTTGCCATAACCCAGAATGAACTTAAAGTTAAAGCTTGTGTTATCCTTACACTTTAAACCACAATCCTATGGCATTTGTGACACTCCCAAAAACATATATAGCTCCAAAGTAGTAATACCATATTGAAGTCACTCTCTAAAAGTAACTTTAGTAAGATAGTACAATAAACTGAGTTATAGTTAGGTGTATAGCTTTGGCGTATATCAGGTAGTTTTCTGTCATTAAATGATATTGAAAGCAATTTCACAAAATTGCAACACAATCTTTTTTCAAAATCCTAAAACTCACTATGCTACTCAAAATGTTATCAGTTCAAATTTAAAATATTCTCCTCAACCTCTAGTTATCAGTACATGGAAGTGGCTGAAGAAACAAAGTTTTCTGATTTTATTCTGAACAAGAAGAAATTGTGGCCAAGATAATTGCAAAAATTGATTCTCAATTTTTTAAGTGTTGTTTTTGTATTCTGATGCATAATTAATCAAAAATTTTTTATGCCAAAGTTAAAAAAGTAGAAATAGATATAGTCCACTTTAAGCAAAAAACCTCCTGTTTCCCACAAAAATTTCAGCCAAGACAATCTTTATGCTTGATGGATCAATACCTGTCAAAAATGCTTGAGTTTGCAACATCCATCTTAAGTCTGAATTTCAGAAGTGTCCATCTCATGGTCATCTTTTTCTGAATAAAAACTTAATTCTGAAGCCTTAAATCTATAAAAAGTTATTCAACTTGGGAAAGCCTTTTTACTACTAATTAAAACTTGGAGGGTGCTCTGTTGGGCTTTGTCTAATATGGGTGAAGCCTTGACTTGGGGTTTCAATATTATTATAATTCAAATTATCCATCAAATATTTAATGTAAGATCAAAAATCAGCACGTTTCAGGACTTTGCACACAAGATCATTATCATTAAAGAGAAAACCCAATCAATAATCCCACAAGTTACTCCATTAGTGAGCTTATAAATTAAGGGATATATCACCTTCTAGTTCATTTCTGGTCAATATTATTAGGCGATCACCTCATCTAATTTATTATTGTAAAATGTTGTGGACTGAGGCACTATATAGGATCTAAATCGCTCAGCCACCACACCATGCCATCTAGAAGGATTTGAGGAGCCCAAGTTAGCTCTGGTTCCAGACTGGCAGGTTCCAATCAGCCACCAGAGGAACTAAGCAACTTCTGTCATTGTGGTCCTAACCCTCTAGTTGATGAGGGAGAGCCATCTTCACGTCTGTACCAAATTGGCCTCACAGGAAACCATGATGCTCTAAATGCTTGAAGATGGAAATATTAAAAATGGCGGGAGTGGTAATGTTTATATTTAAAATAAAAGCATAGCTAAAAACTAAATAAGCAAGTCTCTCACAAGTAAGGGCACTGGCCTTTATATAAAAAAAAGGTTATTACAGTTTGTGGTACAGTCTTGGGTTCTGAAGCTCTTAGTTCAGCATCTTCTCACGGTGCAGGTTTTCAGGGTTCATGCTGGGGGAGGAGAGGGTCAACTTTTGAACCTTCAAGGGATATGAGGTAGGTAGAGGGCTAATCATGAGATGGCGTGAGAACTGAGGTTGGGGAGATGATGGGGCACAACATGATTGGCTGCTCATCAATTTAACTAATTTTTAAAATTTTTGAAAAATTTCCTAATTTGAGGCGCGCTCCATCTTCAGAGGTCTGGTGCAAAAATGACAGCAAATCTTTAAGATTATCATTGTGGGATAACAGGGAAATAGTGTGAGAGAGGGTTTAATCAGGGTTTAAATTTCAAAAAAAAATTGGAGAAATTGCATTATTATATCTTAAGAGACATAACGCCTTCAGAATTTTTGAAATTTCTGGATTTTTGGGGTATGGGAGACGGTATTGATGGACTTACTTGGGTACTTATGAAATTTTTGTAGATTTATGGGATTTCTCTGCACAGAAGCTTAATCTTCTCAACATACCAAGCGCTTCTAAGGAGGGGGTTGGGGTGGGCGAAATTATATAAATTTTCCCAAAATTAAATTGGCATTTCCTATATGAAAAGGGGTAGTAGGCACCACCTAGTTTCTTGCACTTAGTGGAAAGCCTTAAATTACCATTTTCTCTTTTGCCTTCCTTATGATAAGTTTAAACACAGGGTAAGTTCATTATTGATGGGGTAGAGTGGGGGTGTAATACCACAACTTTGGGGATTGAATTAAAAGTACCACTTACCTTCTGACAAGTATAGATTACCCTATTGTTGGAAAATTGACTATAGGCTCTGCTAGTTGGCAGGCCAACCAGTATGAAGACTGGTCAGCCCTTGCCATTTCGCCTTGGGTGATGGGGCCAGCAGCGCTGGCTAACCCCTTGGCATGTCACCTGTGCCATTCGTGTATCCCCATCCTAACCCTAACCAACGAAATAAATACAAACTTATAATAAGGTAAAATAGGCAAAGGGAGATATTTAATGAGAGGGAAGTGCCAGATACTTATTATATTTACAAAAGGGCTGCTGCACCCACTACTGACCTATCAGCTCTTCCGCTGGTCTTCCAGCCAACCACTCTTCTTCTACTGCATTATTCTCTTCCCTGGCGTCAACCCTCTCGCTCCATCCTTCCCAATGTCCAAATTAGTTTTGGCTCATCCTCAGCCATAAGTCACCGGTGAGCCATATAAAATATTAATATAAATAAATGTCAAATTTGGGTTAGACCTTCAAGTTAATAATGTGCCAGAAACAACTTTGGTTGCTCACTTTGACTCAAAATATCTCAGCGTCTCGCCAAGATCTCTTCTTAACGTATATCAGTTGATTGATTAGGAATTACCTCATTCAAGCAATAATTGATTATACCAAATGAGGCACCGGAAACAACCTCAGCTGCCTTGAACTCATAATTGTCATATCCATTGACATCAAATAAATAGTACAGGCAACAAATTTATAGATGAACAATTGAAGTAAAAACATCAAATTCTGCCAAAATCTCACAGCAGTCCACAAATGGCAGTTGGCGTCAAACACTGATTTCGCTGACTGATACCAATTGGATCATCCTTGGCTATTAGTTGCTGGTGATCCTTATACTAATTTGGGACCACCGATTGGCCCCACTCAAACCTAATTCCAAACTCAGTGGAATACTAATTTCAGCTTGACCCAAATTGGGGAGCAACTAACCAGCAATTGTATCAAATAATACAAAATTCATTCAATATGCCATTCCGCCAGGATTGGCCATATCATCCCAAATAACAATTAATAATTTGAGGATTCCATTTGGTTAAAATTCCGACACCTATACTGAAAAATTATGGTTGAATTGGGGGAATTTAAGCATGATATTGGCAATTTGAGCTGGTAAGGAACGTCATGTGGGGATTGGCAATTGGAAGACCATTATTGGGTGAAATACCTTAAGCAACTGGCAAGATTTTTACCAGAACTGACATACAGTGAACAGCTGATCATAGACAGTGGCCATAAGAACAGTACAAGAAGATATGCCAACAAACTGACAAACCCACATGCTAGGGAAAAGATGAGAAGCGACAGGAAGGGCAATGAGGGGAGGTCATGCTGCACTGCATCAGATTTTTTACATATGACTGGCCTATTATGTTGGGGTGGGGGGAGCCCAAGTTTTCTCTGGTTCCAAACTGGCAGGTTCTGATCAGCCACCAGAGAAACCAAGCAACTGCTGTCCATGTGGATCCACAACCATATATTCTTCTAGGGCTCAACTATTTCAGCGAGAGTATGTTGGCCATGATTCACTCCATGCTGCAACAAATGCTCTTCAAAAATGAAAAAAAAACTTTAAAGATTGGTTGGGGGAAATGATTTTTATGCAAAATAAAACAAAACTATAAAGCAGAATAGTCCAGTATTCTCACAAGTAAGGGCACTGGCCTTTATATAGGGGAAAAGGGGTAATATGGTTCACGGCACTTTCTTGGGTTCTTTGTATCTTGGGTTGGCATGATCTTATGCTGAAGGTTTCCAAGGTTTGCGCTTGGGAGGAGAGGGTCAACTTGCAAACTGTCATGGGATTTGAGGTAAGAAGAGGGCTAAACTTTCATGGTGGTGTGAAAACTAAGGTGGGGAGTTATAAGAACGCCATGATTGGCTGCTTTCCTAATTTAGATATTTTTACAATTTTTTAAAAATTTTCCTAAAATGAGGCGCACTCCATCTTCTGAGGTCCAGCGCTCAATTGACAGAAAATCTCTAAAACATCAGAAAGAAATATCAGGGAAATACTGGGAGGGAGGGTAAAATTGGGGTCAGAATTTTAAAAATCTTTCTGGCAATATCGCATTCTCATATCTCAAGTGTTGCAACGCTTTTGGAATTTTTGAGATTTACAGATTTTTGGAGAAATGGGAAGCGATAATGTTGGACTTACCTGGGGTACTTCTAATGTTTTGGTAGAGTTGAGGGATTTCTCTGCACAGGAGCTTAATCTTTTCAACATACCAAGTACTAGGCAAGAGGAGTATTAGGATGGGTGCAAGTATAGGAATTTTTCCCAAGATTAAATTGCTCTTTCCTATCTGAAAAGGGGTAGTAGGCACCACCTGGCTTCTTGCCTTTAGTGGGAAGCCTTTCAATATTAGTTTTAAGGTCACTGTCCTCATACAGTTTCCTTTAATTTATAAGTAGTATCTTTTGACCTGGGCAGTTGTATTTGATGCTGGAGCGCTGATAACAACATGACCTATTAATGTTAAGACACTGTGCGATTCTAACTAAAAATTTCCCTCCATTGTACTGGATCCTGGTCAATCAACTAAGGCCAGATGCAGAGGGTGACATAAAGTTTGTGAAGCCACTAATTTGAAGGAAGTCCTGGAATCTACTGTATACAGTGTTTCATTTGTCGCAGGAGGCTATGAGTCACAAACTCAGCTTATGATAGTGCTGAAATCCCCCATTATGTTTGTATTTTGCAGGGAGATTCAGGTGGATTAACTTCTCTAGAAGTCAGTTCTGGTCAGCCCCATCTTGAGGCAGGTTTATACTGGCAATGAAGAAGGAGAATTCAGGCGTTTTGAGATTGGGTATTATAAGACAGCCATCTTGGTGTTGAAATAATACATGGGTTTTGATCTGGACATTCAAAATTATAATGACGGCATGTCATGTCCAGAAGGAGTTGCCTCCAAGCTGATCATTCCGTGCAAAATGTTCATTGGGGTGAAGGTGAGGCTCCTGGACAGCAGCAATGCCAATCCGCGCTGACCTGAAGTTGTGGAGGAGGAAGGATCTCCACATAAAATCCTACAAACCATTTTAGTTTATGGATTGCAGGGTCAGAGTACTTCCATGGGGACTCATAGCTGATCCCCTCCACATCCTGGGAGGTTGATGGTGCTTAAACCTGCAGCTGGAAGGCGGATAGTTTTAGTCCCTTGGCTTGACTATTCTTTTATAGTGAGCTGAGTGAAGCTCTGAAGTGATTAAAGAGTGGCTGTAGGAGGGGAGCGGAGGAGCCAGAGAACCATTCAAGGATGCTGCCCCTGCTATATTACAGGGGAAGTTCTTGAGGTTGCATAATTTTGACCTCAGCAGTGTCCCATTGGACAAGCCTTAGTCCATACTCTCATCCCCCAACACACTTCAAAGGAACTATATGTGATGTAGGGTGTAGGGGGAGTAGTGCTCTTTGAGTTATTGTATCTACCACAGGTTGTAGATTTCCAGTCATTGTTGATGGGCTGATCTTCATTAGAAGCTCCTGTTTGGAGCTGGAGAGTGCTAGTGAAGACTGGTGGGGTGCGTTGGAGCGCTTAGTGGGGGTGGCTGATGATATCGTCTTGTGAGGGATGCGCTACGCTTGTCAATTGAGGGTATTTACTCCAGAAGAATGGAGGGTGTGCCCAATGGAGAAGGATTTGGGTCCCAAGGATGTGTGAACCTACTGTTAGCACTGTAGTTTCAACTTTAAAGCATAGGGCTTCAGGGGTAAGATCCTAAAACTGAAACCATCATGTGGGTTGTGGAATTTTTGCTGCTTCCATGTGGGAGCATCTTTGGCCTGGTTCAGGCCCCTGAGTGGTGGCTGAGAGGTAATTTTAGAGCTGTGCATTCATTATACAGGTGTCCAAGGGTTTCACACCATGAACAACGGGGACGCGCTTGGTTAAAAGTTAACAAATAAGTTCTCTGGGCATGTCATAACAGCTGCTATGTGAGTAATTACATCTATATTGTGGGCCACAGGGGGAGTAAATTGATGCCCTTGCCAGGAAGCTCTTTAAGTGGGAGCATAGTAAGAGGGGACACTATAGTCTAATGAAAGTACAGACCTAAATTCATTAACCATGATGGAGCGCCAGTTTAAGTGATTCAGGATTAATAGTCATTGGGAGGTTTGAAAACGTAGCCTTTGAAATTTTTTTTAGGTGAGAACGTGTGTGGGAGATATGAAGAGTTCCACACTGAATAACAACCTGAAGGGTGGCAGCATAGTCGCATGGGCATCTTCAGTGAATCCCACATCAATGTTGTGTCCCTCCATTGGTTCATTTATTTTGGAGTTAATTGGAAAGTCTCTGCAATCTTCATAAAGTATGAATAGTTCTCTGTGTAGTATTCAACAGGTTTACACCTATAGTAAAGGCAAAATGCATGGGATATGGTGAGCGAGGTAGATCTTTTTTCGCTCTAATTTCTGCCCATTTCTAATTAACATAAGCAATAAATACTGCTTCATGGGGATCAGCTTTATGCATTACTGGTGTAAGAGGTTTTTGCTAATCCCCAGTAGCCCACTCAATAGATTAGGCTTTCTTTGAGATGAAATTGCAGTTAGAATTTGATAGGTCATGAGGACAAGTTTGTGTGAGTTACATGTTTTCCGCGCACTTCAGTGTTTGCTGGTGCTTCCTGGTGCTGGGAAGTTTGATTGGCATTGCCAGTTTTGTTTGACCCATATAAGCCCAAATTAACTTCTCCAATTGGGTGGAGAATAGCTAATTCATCACATCCTAAAGTTGTGTTTTAGGAAAAGTAATTCAACTATTTATATAATTTCATGTATTAAACTCCCCAACTGATTGATACATCAGTCATTTTTAGCTTGTGATATTTAAGTGCCAACTTGATGAGTGTCATTTAATGGGTATAAACAGGACATATGATACAGGAACTTGTGCAATACACTTAAATCTGATTCAGTAGTTTCCTCAATAAGCAAATTAGGATAGCCTGATTTAGTTATTTGTGAACCATATTGGTCATCTGATTCAACTATATGGGTGTCAGTTTGATGATTAGAATGTTGGGTATTACCTCTCATGATGTGATTCAAAAATAAAACATTATTGATAGTAGGTGGCTGAAACATCCAACTCAACTGGTGAGGAGGGTGCCTGGAAGGGTGATGTGCGTCTAAGTGATTTAATATGATTAAAACTTCATGACAAAGTTCTCTATAGTAGGGTGGTCCCAGCAGGTTGTTGGGATGTAGTGCACACTGTTCTGGTGTGCGTTCTGGTTCCAGAGATGCAATCTAGTGATCTGACGTTTGGTGAAGTGGCTGCATATTCAGAAGAGGGAATATTTTCCAGCTGCTGCCTGAGAGTGGGTAATTCTGGTTGACACTGAGGTTGGCAACCAAGTGCCAATATGCTTAAGGGTTTTTTGGCTTGTCTAGTCGAATCAATGAGTATTTTTGCGGGATTTCTGCTAATATTGCTATTAGTTCTCATTTTCTCTCTAGTGGAACTAAAATCAAGAATGGTTTGATTTTTGTAAAGTGTTTTATAAAGAGGTTCCTTAGTGATACCTTTCAGGGAGTACTAATCTTTTGTTGACATCATGGGTAAAAGTCCAGATATCCTCTGGGAAGAGTTTAGGAGTTAAAGCACCCAGTGCAAGGATGATTAAAAATTTAGTATCAATGAAACAAGTGTCCTAAATGCATAGGCCATATACTTGAGATAGCTAGTTTCTAGCTTGACAAAAAGTTAATTATGAACAGTTTTAATCATTATTTTTTAAAAAAAAACTACTATTTATATAGTCAAAAGGGAAAATGAAAATGGCTTGGATATCTTTGAGCCTCTGAAATAAATACTCTTATGAAGAATTTTATTGTATATTGGGCCTTTCTGGACTCTAAGTGGCGTATTTAATCAATAATGAAGACATTGATCATGACATAAATGGCTAATATTTTTGTCTTCATATTATAATTTTTTATTAATCACTTGCCATGATTAAATACCAAATCTTAACAAAGGAAAACTTGCCTAAGGTATTTAACAGTTTGATAAGTCCTACATTGCTCCTACTAAACAGGGGTTATATTGGCTCAGAATTTTTCTCCCAAATCTGGCCTTGCTGTGCTGAGTCCAAAGACTCCAAATTTCATTTCTTCTTCATGTGCCCATTTATAGCATCATTCTGACCTTAAGTCCATGATCTCTTCCATGCACAACTACTGAATGGACATCTGTTTCAAGACCTAATGTTCACACAAACCCTCACTGGATTCAACCAATCACCTTGTGTCCTAAATATGCCACTGCAATATAACCATACAACTCCTTCCTTTACACTGCCTTTGACATCTACCTGTGGATAGTTCTAAACATTTTAAATAATCTAAAGTCTAATTAATGGTGGCATTAAAACTTGCACCATTTGTCAACTCTACCTTGCTCAGTAAAAACCAAAGTATAGCTCAAGCATACATACTCTTCCATTTCTTGGACTACTTCACTACCTTTCTTCACCTCTGGTTCTTGGGAACTCAGTTTTAGTATGTTTACCATTTATATATTTCTCCCCTATAGTTGGAATCATCTATTATCAAAAGTATATGTTCCATAAGATTATATAGCATATAATGTAAGTAACTTTATTGAAAGCCTATATTGATCAATAATACTAATAGCAACTATAAAAATTAGTAGATAATAATGTGGCTTTTAGTATCAATAATAATTATTACAATTAAGCAAGATTAATAACTAGTTTTTGTTATATGAAACTTTATAAATTTCTACAATACAAAAGAGTATCATTCAAGAAATTATATAGTTACTGATGATTTGAGTTAACCATAAAGAAGCATATTTTATAGTGCTTTAAAAACATATAACTCTAATATAATTATATTCACGTCATAAAGCTCAAGGAGAGTAGAAAATTTAAAAGTCAAAAATCTCAACTATATCCTATAGGATATATGAAGTAATAAGTAAAAAAAATTAAAATCTCTAATATTAAATAGCTTATGTTTATTTTTAATTAGTGAGCATTTTAAATACAATATGTATCAAATAATATTTTGTATAAATTTTATAAAACAATATCAACAATAATTACTTTCAAGCACTTTTCTTTCTCGTTGCAAACACTTAATCAACCTATTCAATTCAAGACTAAATCTAGTTTGATAATCTCACAGAGGAGATTAGTCTGCGCCCATGTCTGGGAGCAGTTGGGCAAGCAAGGCAAGAGGAGCAGGCGGAAGGCCTGCGGCCTCTAACGTTTGAAAACGCCCTGGAGAATCTGGCAGAATAGACAAAAATCTCAAAAAACTGGTGGTCACAATTTCCCCAGAGATACTCACATGGCAAGCATGATGCAACCAGTACATCAACATTCCACACTCCCAGCCACTTTTGTTGGTGGAATTCGGAGTCTGTGTGTATCTGGACATCCAAAAAATGGCCTTATGGGAAAAATTTTGTGAAGATGTACACAAAATTTTCCTGACCACAGTGTACGTTGCACCTCACTCCATGTTGCATGGTTGGCTGGACCTAGGTTTTGAAAGCAAAATAGCAGCAGACGAGGCTACAGCAGTGCGCATAGTGGTCAACCTCCCCAAAGGGCAACAGGTCGTTGAAACCAAATGCACCAGATGGACAAAATCAAACCAAATTTTCCTCACGTTTGACTTTTTGCCTACTACAGTAAAACGTGACTTTTTTGGAGCAACACCTGAAAGATGGTCTCGCCATATATGGTGAAATACAATCTTTTGAAATGCAACGTTTCACGCTGATGCCACACCTGAGCACTGGCAAAGCCATCGCAGTTCTGACCCCAACTGAGGAGATTGCAAAGGACCTAACCCAGATCCCACACTCCACCTTTATTGACATCGCAGGGCATACCACCCACCCATTCTGGGTAACTGTGGACAGTGCGCCCCCCATTTGCACCCACTGTGATGCATTTGGCCATAAGGCGCACGCATGCCCCATCAAGGAGGGCGTCACATTCCAAGAGCACCCCTCGGTGGCCATGGCTAGTGGAGAGGCACACTATGAACCAACCGCAAGCACCAAGGAGGCTTTCCTGTGGGGAGCACAAGGCTGCTACCTATTGGTAAAGCCCATCTCCCTGCAGGAGCAGAAGAAGGCAAGCAGGCCTATAGGGCCGCGGCCAAGGCTACCACCACCATCCCACACTCACAACGCCAGGAGGACATGGAGACCTTTGTGGTGGAAGTGACTCAGGAATCCATCACCCAATCAGATTGGGAGGCCCATACCAAGCGGGCCACTCAATCCCAGGATCCAATGGGAGATTCGATATCACCCAATTGCTGCACCCAAGCTCTGGTTGAAACTGACTTGAAAACTATCCCAACTGAAAAAAAAAATTTTGCCTTGCTTGACGGTGCACCAAACTTATCTGCACCACAAAAAATTTGTCCAACGTCGGAAAACAAAAAGTGAAGGCAAAAGCCAATGTGACTCTTTCCACAAAAATTAACAAAAACCCTGATAGCATTGCCACTAACACCTGCGCTGCTGTGAAAGCCCGTGGGGACCTTGAAGAGGCTGGTGGGCCCGGGGGCCCACCCCCTCACACCTAAGGTGCAAAGGGGGAAACCTTCACTCTAGGGACGCTGAATATCGCCAGACTCAAGGCCTCCCCATCCCAGGCTAGAAACTGAGTTTTTTACAACACAATTTACCCGTGGATATCCTGGCCATCCAGGAGTCCCACTGTCCACGAGGTTCCAAAAGACTTGGAAAACAATGCTCCTCCCATCCCTATCCTTTTGGTCGAAGCACTGTGGGGTGCTAAATTTGGAAAAATAATTTTTTCAAATTCATATCCTCAGAAACATTCCAAAATGGCCGAGTGCTCATCGTCACCTTCTCATAAGCTGACGTTGCACATGCAATCATCAACATCTACACCCCAAATGGTGCACACAAGTGTCAGGAATTTTTCTCATTGGTCAAATCCCTCCCGCTACCCCCTGATTCTTTCCTAGTCAGCAACAAGAACTGTTGGCTAACCTCACCAACGGACCAGTGGCTGCCCTCACCCCACGCCCCACAGGGTCACGTAGAACTACACGTTCTAAAAGCCACCCTTGGGTTAATGGATGCACTGCCGCAACATACCCCACTGCTCGAAAACATGATGCATCCCCACGTCCACAATGGCCAATTAAGGTCCATGACCTGCATTGACCTTATTCTAACACTGGCGAAATTCCAACCCCACATCTCCCACTTCAAAACAATGAAAATGGAATTCTCCAACCACCGACTGGTCTCAATAACATACCACTTACCCATCACAGTTGCAAAGGCCCCACATTGGTGCAAAATCCGCCCCCTGAGCTCACATCGCCAGGATTTTCCATGTGGGTGGAAGAGGCAACTTTGGCAAAATTATTTGTTGCACCATTTTGCGCGGACCCCATTTCCACATGGGCAACTTTCAAAGAGGACACCATCTGCCACTCTTGCCATCTCTCCTCCAGATGCTCACGAGCCACATCGGCGGTTATCTTGCACGCTCTGGCAGAATTGGCCCACTTGGAGTCCAATATTCCAGCCACAGGATACAGCCCTGCATGGGGCCAGAAGTGGGCGGAGGCAGCTGCCCACCTCAACGCACTCAAAAGGCAACACAAACATCGGGTTTGTGTCCAATACAGGGCCACATGCATCACTAAAGGTGACAAGTGCACCGCATACTTCTTTAAAAAAATTTCGCACCATGCCAGAGCGTGGCCTGCACACAGGTGCAAAGATCAGATAATTTCATTGCGGACACACCAGCTGAAGTGGCAATCAAAATGCAAAAATATTACTCCAAGTTGTACCAAGCTGAACCAATTCAGCCAGCTGAAGTGGCAGAATTTCTCGACTAAGCTCATATCCACACCATTTTCTGATACCCGGAAATAATGAATTTAATTACTCCAAACGAATTATGGACAGCCATTTGCAGTGCACCAAACCGAAAATGCCCAGGCCCAGATGGCATTCCATATGAGTTCTACAAAAAATATTTCAAATATATATCCTCATTGCTGCTAGCCTCACTTAACCAAAGCCTGTTGGAAATGCGCCTCCTACCAGGAGGACATGAGGCCTTTACTGTCACACTCTTCAAGAAAGGGGATAAGCTTGACTTAGCCAACTGGCGCCCCATTTCTCTAACAAACACAGACACCAAAATTTTAACAAAAATCATGGCTAACCGTTTAGGGACTGTAGCATCTGCCACCATCTCCCCAGAACAATTCAGTTTCATCCCCAGAAGGTTGATTTGGGATAACGTGCACTCTGTGGCTAATGTATGTCAGTCCACAGTCTCTGGAGCACTTGTATTCTTGGACCAACAAAAGGCCTATGATAGAGTAAACTGGGAATACCTTAGGGCCTGCCTCCATCAATTCCGCCTACCCCCCGCTTCATAAACTGGGTGATGCTGCTCACGGAATCTGCGACAATGGCAGTGCGTGGCCCAGGCTTCCTAACAGAAGTAGTCCGCCCTCAAAGGGGCCTGCGACAAGGGGACCCCCTCAGCCCACTCTTATACAACTTCAGCCTTGACCCACTACTGCGAAATGTGAATTACCAACTCACTGGGGTCCATGTGCCAGGCCAAACCCCAGTCAATATGATGGCATTTGCAGATGATTGTGTGGTGGGGGTGTCTAATAATCAAGATGCATGCGCGCTTGAAGCCCTCACCCAGGAATATTCCCAGGTAAGCAACGCAGCAATGAACGCCTCCAAAAACCGAAATCATCCTCCTTGGTCAGTTTCAGAACTTCTGGGCCCCAGCAATTAGTCCTCAACCCAGCCCATCTGCTCGCCCACGTCCACGCCTTACTAACTCAACACACACTGCTCCACTGGTGCTCCCCTTCATGCCACGTCCTGCCATAGGACCGGTGCGCCATCTGGGCGTGTGGATGGAGGCAGGCGGATATGCATCAGCAGTAGTGGAGTGCCATATACTGGACAACGTGACGAAGCAAATCGCCTCTCTCAGAGCCCACCCTACTACCCTCACTGGCAGGGCTGTTTTAGCCAGCTCTATGCTCCTATCCAAAGTCTGGTTCGGAGCCCACGCTATCCCCTTCTCCCCAAGCTTCTTCAAATCCCTGTATGCTTTGCTGCAAGGATGGCTTTGGTCAGGCCGCCCTCCACCAGTACGGCTAGAGGTCATGTTTGGCCCTCATCATCAAGGTGGCATGGGCCTGCTTGACTTCAAAGCCCATGCTGCCAAGATCCTGGGCACCTGGATCGCGGCCGTCACTGCTCCTACACTCCCATCCCAACACTGGTCCCGCGCAGCCCACTCCAATTTCTCCTGAGCCTTGGGCCTCAACAATCCATCAAACCCCCACTCCCTGATGAAATACCTCGCATCACACACATCGGCCTTAGGTCCTCATGGGACTAAAACCCACTACATACGAATCCTACTCTCCATGCAAAGCGCAGGGTGGAGAATTTGTATTAGTGGACATACAACTCGAAGAGGCCGCCCCTCTCCTCAGTTCACACAAGAGGTACAGGGGCTACCCATCCATGATGGCGTGATCCCCATTTGACCCCAAGTCCTATCCAGGGTGGACTACCTGGACATGATGGACATCCCTTATTCCACTGAGACCCAAAAGACTATCTGGAAATACGCACACCATCCTCTGTTGCAGCCTCAAGTCCGCTCCCATGTGTGGCGCTGCCTGAGGTGGGTGTATCATACAGCTGAGCGCTCTAACGCTTTACACTCATCCTGTGTCGTGTGTGGCCAGTATGGAACGCTGTTCCACCGCCTGGAGAAGTGCCCCACCTCTAAAGTGATATGGCGCAAAGTCCAACGTCAGCTGGGCCAGGATCAAACGCATCCCTTCAGTCTGTCAAGAGATATGTTTGCTTCATCAATGGCCTCCCCCTTCCACCCTCCCTCCATGCTCTGGTGGTTGTGTGTGTGTGTGTGTGTGTGTGTCTCCATGTGGACTATCCACACGATTGTCTTGGATGCCATCGCTGGCTCCATCCCCACCCTCCCAGAAGCTGTCCACAGATTCCGGTCTCATTTGGTGGACCACTTTCAAGCGTGGATGTTTGGATATCTCCCACCGCGTCGCCGACAGCTGGTCTCCTCCTGGTTCCCAGTCTGGTTCATCAAACCAGACCCCTTCCTCCACACGTACTTCACAGTGGCTACGGCCCCTTCACACGTTCCCTCCCCTCCCCATAAGTGGCGTTCCCGCTGGCAACAAGAGATAGCATCGCTTCTCTGGGGTGCCTCCCCTGGTACTAAGTTTATCTTTCCTGAGTCATATTCGGAAGTGTCCATCCCATGGTCGGCCTTCCCCGCAATAAATTCAAAATTAAACAATAATTGCGTTGATTTTATCTTTGAGTTTTTGTGTGCCCATAGGGGCACCCAATACAGGCAACTTTCTGGGATGAAATCCAGGGCACTACCCCCACTGCACTGGGGCTGCATGAATCAAGGCCCATAACTGAACCCCAACCGCGGGTGGGCCATACTACCTAAGAGTGACGTATTCCTTACTGTTTGGTTTACCATGTAGCAAAGACTACCC